>KN362562.1:2526-12884 GCA_000785685.1 Uromyces viciae-fabae | reverse complement strand
TTTCAATCATGAAATCTGCCATTTTCCATTTTTGAAATACACCTACCCTGGGGTAGGTGTATTTCACAAATCCGCCATTAGTAATGGCGGATTTGATCAAAAAAAAATGGCGGATTTCTAATGGCGGATTTCCTAACTTTGATACCCCCTAATCTGTATTGATATTTGGATGCAAGAAAAAACTGACTTATTTTAATGGGATTTGTATCATATGAAAGGTAAGAATCAAAGGATGAGAGGCACTGCCATGGAATGAGGTCAATTTTTTTTATATTTTTTTTCCAAACAATTGATTGTTTAGTTGTTAACTTTGATATGTCCACAGTGAAATAATTAATTGTTTTCAAGAAAAATGGCGGATTTGAAATGGAGAATTTGGTTGTAATCCGCCATTAATTTTGCGGATTTCAAACTAACTTTGATACCCCCTATTTATTTTTATTTTTTTAAAAAAATTACTTATTTTCCAATTTTATTTTTTTTGAATTTTATTTTAGGGGCGTGCTAAAACGACGCCCCCGACTTACTAAAACAACACCCGCAGTCAAAACAATGTCGCAAGGTTTACCTCGCGACATGCCGGGTGTCGTTTTAGTAAAAATCAGCTTGCACCAGGTGTCATTTTAGACACCTGGTGAAAATTATAAAACAACACCCCCCGGGGGTGTCGTTTTAGTACTTCACCCTCCCTATGGGTTGTTGTTTTAGTATGACACAAAAAAAAAAAAATAATAATAATAGAAAAAGAAGAAACAAAGAAGAAGAAAAGACAGAAAAAAAAAAGAAAAAAAAAGAAAAAAATATAAAAAAAAAAAAAAAAAAAAAAAAAAAAAAAAAAAAAAAAAAAAAAAAAAAAAAAAAAAAAAAAAAAAAAGAGGAAAGGGAAAAAAATGAGCAAAAAAAGAGAAAAAAAAAAGAAAAAAAGAGAAAAAAAAAGAGAAAAAAAAAGGGAAAAAAAAAGGGGAAAAAAAAGGGAAAAAAAAAGAGAAAAAAAAGAGAGAAAAAATGAGAAAAAAAAAGAGAAAAAAAAGAGAAAAAAAAAGAGAAAAAAAAAGAGAAAAAAAAAGAGAAAAAAAAAGAGAAAAAAAAAGAGAAAAAAAAACACCCTCTTAGGGAGGTTGTTGACTAAAAAAACACCCCTGCGGGGTTTTTTTTAATTTTTTTGCGGGGTGTCTAAAACGACACCCCCTGGAGGATGAATATTACCAAAACGACACCCTTTCCCGTCATTCCGACGGCGGGGGTGTTGTTTTAGAACGGTCCTTATTTTACTTTTTGAATTTTATTTTTATTTTTATTTTTTGAAAATAGGGTATTAGTTTGGGCACCACCCAAAGTTGATTGTGCACCTCTTTTTGACTGCCAGAGGACTTCCAGTTTTTTTTGTTTTTTCAAATATTTTTTAAAAATACTACCAAAGGTTTTAAAATTACCAAACTTATTTGGCATCCTTCTGAGAAAAACTGCTTCATCTTCTGAGATTTTTAGTTCAGAAAAAAATAAATAAGATACTCCATATATAGGGATTACACAAAATAAATAAAAAAATAAAATAAAATAGTTAATGCGGGAAACATGGGCTAGAAATTTTATCACATTTATTTAAACCTCATTGTAATTGAAGATGAAAACATTACCCAGGGGAAGCAAAATAAGTTTCTTTTAAGTTGTAAGTGTCAGGCTTGGATATGAAACAAAAGAGAGATTTGAGCTCTTTGTACTATTCCTGCCCTGATAATTTTAATATAATATGTATTCTTATATTATATTATGTTTTAATAAAGGCTTATAGCTTTTATTTTACACCTATAGTGTAGTCTCTGCTGCAGAAGTACGGATTTACCTCCTTCTGAGACTTAATGAGGTAGGGGAATGTCACTATTGTGCACTTATGCTTCAAATAATAATTAAAATTATTAGGAAGGAGGCTTGAGCTGACTGGCTACTGTCAGAGGCCATAGTCCTTCTTCTAATAATTTTTAAGCAATATTCTTTTACTCAGATGGAGGGGGGAATGTCCTCAAATCTGGAAATAATTCTAAGTAGGTTTATAAATAGTGAAAGGGTAAGAGCTTTGGTCGATAGACACAATCAATAGACTTACTTTTTGATATTTATAAGGTGTTTTGATAGTTTTTTATGTATTTTTGTAATAATTCAGTGAGGAAATGGGAATTGGGCAATAGAAGACCTCTATTTATATTCCTAAAATTTATTACAGGGCGCTTCTGAGGTCCCAGATTTTTTTTACTTAATTTTGACATATTACATATGTAACCTTGGAAATTCATTTATCCAAGGTGACTAGATGTTTCTAGACGTCCCCAAGTATCCAGGATAAATCAGGATCCCTTGGGATGTCACTCCTTCCATTTTATTTTGATTTATTTCCCATGGGGAAATAGCATTCCCACCTCAAATGACTACGATGAGCCCTCAAGGTAATTGGTCATTTATTATTGTGGTAACACTTCAAGAATAAACTAATTAGGTAATCAGATGGTTGGAAATCCATCTAGACCGTAATTACATACATGGCGCGTGTTCTGTGTCTTGTAACATTGGGCCAATCATAGAAGATGATACCCCGTTACCCAAGCGCTGTCAAAAGTTCCCAAAGGGGTCTATTTTGCTTTAGACCTCCTGGCGGGGGGTTTCCACTTCTCCCTGGGGGTTTCAGGCCTATCCTTGGTCAAAAAAATCCCGCATTGGCTCTTTCAACCCCCTCTAGCTCCTAGGGTTTACACTCCACGCCTCCATAAGTAATATTTCTGAGCTTCTGGAAGAATGGAGCATCCATTAAACATATTTTTATATTATGGATATAAAAAAAATTTTAATGTATATTTATTTTATTTTAATGATTTTTAATTTTTAATACATGAAATAAATATATTTTTAAATATAAGTTGGTGAGCAACTTATATTAAATTTTAAATAAGAATTCAAATATAAAATAATATTCTTATATAAAAAAATATATTAATATTATTTAATTGATTTTGTAATAATAATAATGAAGAATAATAAAAAATAATAATAAATAATAAAAAATAATAATTATAATTTTTTAAATAATAATAATATAATTTTGCAGGTTAAATGGATTGTTATTTAATCTCATAACCTGACAGTAAGACTCAATAGGTTGTTTTGAGTAACACCTATTGATGAATGGTAAGAGGTATGGTGGAGTTGCAAACTCTGCCTCTTGGGTTGATCAGACTAACAACACCCCAGACTTGGTCTGCAGGCTTTAATTGGTGTGATGAGATTATATCTCCTGTCTAGCTGGGTTAGAGTAGTGGATATGCTTCATAAGCTTGGTTCATGATGAGGAAAATTGATGGTCAGGGAGAGTTGGATCTCCTAATGAAGTGGGTATAAATGATTCTTTGATTGATTTTTATAGCTTTAAGATCCCTTGTAAGGGTGTGTATAATATTTAATAATTTATGATAAGGTAGGTAAGAGTGAGTATGAGTTGAGATAATCTAAAATGAGTAGGATGAATGAGATAGAATAATCAGATGAGATAATGAGATACTCCAATGAGATAGGATGGGGGGAAAAAATGCTGGAGAGAGCTCCTTATATAGAAAAACATGAGGCATTTTAGCTCCAGGGGAAGCACAATGTCCCTGCAAAATTTGGTGGCATATGACCTCTGATGTAATGGCTCACAGACAATATGGAAATACAATGTCAACTGACTGGTTGAACAGTCTTTTTATTGTTATAAGATGCACATGACCTATACACAGCCACTATTTATAAAAAATAATAAAAGTGAGGAATCACAGATAGGGAAATGTAAAATGTCACACAAAAATATCCCAGTGAAAACTATAAATCCTTGTCACTTCTGAGCCATGTGACATGAGGGTATGGGCTTGCTGGGTGACTAGGGGTTATTTTGGACCTAGAATATGTTTTTGAGGTTTATTTTATGATATTGGGCTTGTGTCAAGTTAGATATTTTGTCTCCTTATAGAAGGTTCACAATAGAGCTTCATCAGCAATCTCTTTTTTGAAATCAGCAATCACTGATTTTCCACTCAAAGTTTGCTGATTTTGACCAAAGAAAATTACATATCAGAAAAGAACTAGTGTAGGGAAACACACTCAGCTCTATGTGGATTGATAAAATTCAACTGGAGGATCCGGGTCACAGTTTACTGATTTGGACAAATGTTGTTGCTGATCAGTAAACCAAATCAGCCACCTTTTTTGGTTGTTGATTTGGTTTTGCTGATTTGTAGAGCTTGCTGATTTCGAGAAATGTCAGACTGAAATCAGCCAGGCGGAACAGGTATTGTGAACCATTTTTTATTTTTCACCAATTGCAAACTGATATAACTTGCTTATTTCTAAATGGATTTTTGTAATTCTTGGTTCATTTTGTTATTCTCCTCATATTATTTGGCTGTGATCGAGTGAGGGCTCACAAAGGGGTAATCCTGAGTAGAGGCTTAAAGCTGGGGTTTAGTTCTGAGCAAAAAGGCAATTCTGGGGGGGGGGGGGGCTGAACTTGACGTATTAGTCAAGTTGACAGCAATAAATTTCCATTGAGAAGCACACATCTGTTACATGGAATAACACGCAAAACAAAAACAAAAATTGAAAACAGTCACGGATCATCTTCAACAAAATACAACTGCTACAATATCAGCAAAAAAAGAAAAAAAAACTAGCTTCATACTGTCACTTTTAATGTCTGTTATTTTAATTCATACACGCATTCGTTGAGAAAAATAATGAAGTTATATTCTCATCCGCTTGACAACATTTTGGTGTCTTCCTTGCTCCATAGCTTCCCCACCGTCGAAATCATTGTCCGACTCTCTCTTCCTGACTAAGTCATCATTGGCGCGCAAAATCTTCTCGGGGATGTTTTTTCGGCTAACTTCATTACCAAAGTAACAGGGATTGTTTTCAATATAGCTGGGAGGGCTGTAATACGACTTCCCTACTGGACAGGGTGGGATATTGCTAGGGCTCTCGCGGTCATTCCAAGCCGAGAGAAACTTCATATGACGCAAGTAATCATCATCCAGTGTGAGCATTCTCGAAGGATCCTCCACTGTTGATTGGGATGCACACGCCATTGGTGGTAGAGCCCTATTCGCCCGATCATTTCCCATGACTGAAGAAGAATCAACAAGTGAGCAAGGTTGATCAGATGACTTCGTGTACTCATGATGGTAGATGGAAGGGCAATCCGGTTTTTGGGAGCTGGGCCAGAGAGATGAGAGAGGCAGTCTGAAAAATTGATTACATCCGGGGCGTGAAGAATATTGGGAGGACGTGTCACATGAATCTACACTGTTAATAGAAGCACCATAAGATAGATTGGAAGGAGTTGTCATGTTAAAATTTGAACCTGGAGGAATCAACATCGGGCCGAGGATAGATGGGAAATCAGGAGAATTATTGAAAGGTGGTGTGGCTTCATAGGGTGCAGAATAATCTGATAGGAGATGGTTTGAATAACTGGGCGATGGTGTCCCGAATTGAGTCCAAGTAAGTTCATCAGAGACGCGCGATAACGGCTCAGAAGATGTGTCGGTATAAGGAACAAGCTCCACGGCACGGCGAGTATTGAACTCAAGCGCACGAAGACTGTCCGACTGACGACAAGGGTTCTGGTAGGATGGAGAAAGAGAACAAGAGTCTTGTTTGTCCGGACTGCCCACGCTCGATTGCTGATGGACGTTTCCGTCCGCGGAGTTAGTACTAGGTGAATGGGAAGTCTCTAATGACTCCGGACTAGAAGGGGACCTTTCCAATTGGCCTTGGCGCTGAGCAGCCAGCGTAGCAAGCTTACGGATATTGTTCTGGCGCTGCATACTCTTGTGAACCTGGACTAGTCGTTCTTCTGTCAGCGCATTTTCCTCAACTTGGGAGCGATGGACAGACACTTTATGTTGTCTGGAAAATTTGACAATGAACCACAATTAATAAATAAGCGTATGAATGAAACAAATGTGGAGTCACTTGACAAACCTCCAATTATCTAATCGACTGAAGGATTTCGAACAATGACACTGGAAAGGCTTTTCTTTGGTATGTTTCCTACGGAAAGTAAAGAATTAATCTTTTGATGCTCATGTTGAAACCAAAGGAACACAACTTGCCTCTCGTGTCTGGCGAGATGTTCTGCCCGGGTGAATTCCATCTCACACGTCGGGTCGAGTGTGCACTTAAACATCTTAAAGACTGGAGACGCCTTATTGCACCGATCGGTAAGCTCAACGGCCCTCTGACTCACGGCCTCGAAAGACGCATACTGACGCTCACTATTAGAAAGAATGGTGTTGGTATTGGGAATGAAATTTGGAGAAGATGGAGAGTTGGATCTGTAAAGAGAATCATGGTAGGGTTGCTGAGGGAGAAGAGGGGGTGAGGGGACTGAGTCCAGGGTGTCCGGAAGGGAATGAGGAAGAAATCCCAAAAGGTTCTGATAACCCCAGAGGGTGGGCACATTTGAGGCGAAGTCCAGTGGGGGGAAAGGGTAAGAAAGCCCATGGACAGAGGAAGGAATGGGGTTGGACGTGGTCTCAGAGGAGCGGGAAGACCACGATGGAGAATAGAAGCTCGGGTGTTCTCGAGGCAAAGCGTTTTTCCAGATACTAGCGGCATGGTCAAGACGACTGCTCAATTGGTCGAGAAAACCCACCAGAGAGTCAGGTCGGTTAGTCATCAAGAACGAACACAGAGAGCCAGGGCAGTTATCACAGGGAATCAAGAGCTCAAAAATAAAGAACTATGGACATGAAGCGGAAGGACTTACGCAAGCCTGTTTTCAGCTAGAAATGAAGCCCGAGCAGAATCAAAGGATGCCATTATCCACGGAAGCAGTTGGAACCTGATTTAAAATTTAGGGAGAATATGAGCGCTAAGCCGTAGGTAACTAGTGATGATTACAATCCAACAGGAATTCAGGGAAAAAGAAGAATGGGCACAGGAACTGGAAGGAAAAGGGCGATGGATGAGGAATAAGGAGAGACTGAAAGTTATAGAATGCTTGAATTAATAATCCCCTGGTCATTATCTGGCCCACCTAAGCCAAATTAATTTGGCTGATAGTCAAATCCCAGTCAGCTATCATCATCATGCGCATCTTCCACCCGCTCCAGTCTTGAGTGAATCTGGACCAAAAACCAGCCGGACCACTATCCATCTACCCCTCCATCGCCTGTGCACATGACTAATAGCTAAGAATCGGTCAGCTGAATAACCCTCAACTTGATTAAGAATCAACGATTTCATTGATATCACTACAGACTACTGATTTTTTGACCTGCTCTTCCTCAATTGAACATTCCCCAGCCATCTGTTCAGCCTGCAATTCCTTATCCAAGAAACTTGTCAGATATATCTCGTAAGATTCATGACTTGGACCGGTTTCATTCCTGAGACCAAGGACCTTATTTCTTTTCGAGAAAGTCAAGGTAATATTCGCTTGATGGAAACCTGCTGATCGGGCATCTTGGAGGTGAACAAATTCGCCGGGTGGACGGATGGTGCGCAGCTCTCATTGAAACGCTTCAACTAGCGTCCACCCTGTGCGATGTGTTGAAATCTCATGTTATTTCAACTCATCAATTTTGAAGATTATTAAAGCTGATTCTTTTGTATTGTATTTACAACATCAAGGTCAAGAATCAAGTCCTAATTCAAATAGGCTCATGTAAAGTTAACTAGTCAAACTCATGAAGCCAAAGAGCCACAGTCCCTAGTCCATTTGTGCTGTCTTTATGTCTCCAGTGATTGTTGTAATTTCTATGATAACTCAATGGCGCACGAGGGATCTACTCGGCAAAACCACGCAGCGTGAAGCTCAAGGCTGCTATTTGTCGAGATTGTGTATTTCTATTTTATCTTTTCGTATCCGTCTATCAAACATATAGTAGTGTCCATGGGTGGCTTCGCCACCAAAGTATGCATATCTGACCACACGGCAATCCCAATTGCCGTGTGGTGGCTAAAACCTTAATTATTTGAGGTTTTAGCCTATACACGGCAATGGCCATGTAAAAAAATGACACGTACACGGCAATTGCCGTGTAATGGCTAAAAAACACGGCAATTGCCGTGTAATGGCCAATTTCAGGCCAGAACATGGCAATTCCGTGGGAATTGTCATGTTTTGGCAAAAAAATTGCCATGAATTTACCAGGGGTCGAGTCAAATACAATGAAATAAATAGCTCATACATGTTTGAAAAAAGAAAAAAAGAAAAAATAAAATAAAAATAAAAGGTCCTACCAGAAAAAACTCTAACTCAGGTCAAAAGTCATATCACCACTCTGTAACACCACTCACCACTCTTCAAACACCTTTTTAATCATTCACATTCCACATTCCACAAACTCATAAATCCCCATCTTCACCCATCCCAAAAAAAAAATATATATATATAGAGCTTGTTTCAAATTTCCTTTTTTTTTCCAACATCCAACATGGATCATTCCATGTTGGATCATTCTCTTTCATCCCATTCTTCAATAAACTCAAGACCCAACTCACGTCCTCCTATCTCAATTAAAATAAATCAACAAAATAAAAAATTAGATAATAATAATAATAATAACATGAATATTGATAAAAATGAAGAAGACATAGAAGACAACATTCCTAGCATTGATTTATTTAATAATATTGCTAAACAAACTGAAGAAGGATTCTTTATAATATCAAAAGAAGATCATTTCAAAATGATCACATTATTAGAAAAAGAACAATATTTTTTTTATAGATATCAACAAAAAAATAAAATATTTGAAAAAAAATGTGATGATAATCTTAACAAATTAACTATAGAAATAGAAAATCTAAAAAAAAATCAAATTAATATTGGTAAGGATCATGTTATGGACATGAATCCAACTCCTTCTCCTTTTTTAAAAAATATTAATCACTCTATTCATAATCCGGCGAATGAAGAAAATTGCAATTTTAATCAAACGGCGTGGAGTGATGTCATTAAGAAGAACAATAATAATCCGATTAGTATCAATAATAACTTTCAAAAAAATAAAAGGGCCGAAGATAATAATTACAATAGAGTTATGGGGCAAACAAGATTTGTTGCCCCACCAAATTCCAGAATTTTAATTAACCCTCCGTCTAATCAATTGATTAATCGCTTTAGACCTCACACATTTATTATTAGAATTATACAAGGTTCTCAACCCTTCAAGAATATGACTAGCGAAGAAATCCGGCTTAAAATATTGGCGGTTCTTTGGGATTTGGACGTTTGGACACCGGACGGATCCCGTGTCAAAATCAAAGCAGTCTCAAAGCTTCCCTCTGGCGATCTCAAATTTGTTTTTTACCTCAAAATCAATCTCATCCTGGCTTTTAATGAATAAACATGTTTGGACGCACCTATGTGATCCAGTTTTAATTACTAAACAAGTTACATTCCCTGTTATGATTCACTCAGTTCCTTTATTTTTTGAAATTGGAAACAAACAACATATAGAAGAATTATGCCAAGAAAATGATATTGAATCTAATCAAATTGATAATGTTAGATGGTTAGGCAATCCAAAAGAAAAAAATAAAATGAATGGGAGTATTGTTATCAACAATCTTAGCAAGTCAAATTGAGAAAGGAGGAATTTATTTTAAATCATTATTTTTAAGAGGAGCTCATTACACCAAAGCCCCAACTCAGTGTTTTAATTGCCAAGAAATAGGTCACACTTCAAGATTCTGTAAGAATAAATCAATGTGCATCAAATGTGGTGAACAACATAACTCAAAAGATTGTGATAATTTTGTTACTGATGAAATAAGATGTTACAGATGCATCAATAAAAAAAAATAATACAATCAATTACATCCTACTAACCCTATTTCTATTGACCATGATGATCTTCAATTTAGACATTCTGCTGCAGGAAATTTATGCCCTTTAAGAAACATCTTTCCAATTAAAAAAAATAGCAATAATCCTCAAAGTTTCAACAACAACAACAACTCAATACTCTCATGATTATTACAACAGAAAACAGCCATTCTAATCTAAATCCTCTTTCTCCTTCTTTTTTTCCTTCTTCCATTCCTGAATTAAATTGTAATAATGATGCTAATGTTGAAATTGATTCTTTTCAAATTTTAAGCTTAAATGGTTATAACAAGATTGAAACCACTGACAGTATCCTTAATTCTGAGATAGATGCCTCTATTGTTTTTTTACAGGAACCTGGTCTCAACATGTTCACTCTAAACACTCCTGCTCATCAAAACTGGCCAAGTTATCTAGATCATAATCATAAATCAATTGACTTTTACTCAAAACATAGAACTTGTGCTCTCTTCAAGAAATCATTTCAATCTGAATC
>JNCO01006591.1:0-12887 GCA_000785685.1 Uromyces viciae-fabae | reverse complement strand
TTTTTTTTTTTTTTTTTTTTTTTTTTTTTTCCTTTTTCTTTTTCTTTTTCTTTTTCTTTTTATTTTCCTTTTCCTTTTTCTTTTCCTTTTCCTTTTTCTTTTTCTTTTTCTCTTTATTTTTCTTTTTATTTTTCTTTCTCTTTTTATTTCCATTTTTTTATTTTTTTTATTATGATTTTTCTTTTTCTTTTCATTTTAATTTTTCTTTCTGTTATTTTTTTTATTTTTATTCTTGTTTTTGTTTTTCTTTTTCTTTTTCTTTTTCCTTTTCCTTTTCTTTTTCTTTTTCTTTTTCTTTTTCTTTTTCTTTTTCTTTTCATTTTTATTTTTCTTTCTGTTATTTTTTTTATTTTTATTCTTGTTTTTGTTTTGGTTTTTATTTTTGTTTATATTTTTGTTTTCCTTTTTGCTTTTGTTTATATTTTTGTTTTTATTTATATTTTTCTTTTTCTTTTCCTTTTTCTTTTTTTTATTTTTATTTTTTATTTTTATTTTTTATTTTATTTTTATCTTTATTTCTATTTTTTATTCTTCTTTTTTTTTTTTTTAATGAAATGTGTTAGAAAAAAAGTCTGATACATGTATTTTTGGGAAATAACATAAAAAAAAGACAATACTTTAACGCTGCATGCAACTGTAATGGCCCAGTCTTGATTGCAGCATAGCGGGTTTTTGATTTCAGTGTAGCGGTTTTTCTAATTGTAGCACAGCGCAGCTTGAGATTTTAGCTTCAAATTTATGAAGCTAAGCTGCATTTGAGCTGAAATTTTGTTAGCAGAGGAACAGCTGCACTAACATGCCACCCAAGTTTGATTTCAGTGTAGCGGTTTTTCTAATTGTAGCACAGCGCAGCTTGAGATTTTAGCTTCAAATTTATGAAGCTACGCTGCATTTGAGCTGAAATTTTGTTAGCAGAGGAACAGCTGCACTAACATGCCACCCAAGCTGGACAGATTTGGCGCTAACACTACAGTGGTTTTGAGAGAATTTTTTTCCCGCTACGCTGAAGAATACTTGAAGCCCTTAAAAATTCAGCTAACACTGCAGTGCTCTTGGACTGAATAATCTGACGCTGCGCTAACAAAAATGGGTCAAAAAGTGTAGCGTAGCGCAGTGACCTACTGTTGTGGCAACTTTAGGCCAAAACACGGCAATTCTGTGGGAATTGCCATGTTTTGGCAAAAAAATTGCCGTGAATTTACCGGGGGCCTAAGGCTTGCTGAGTCACTGGCTGATGACAAGAGCCCTCCCACTGCTTTGAGTCCCCGACTCCCCCTAACTTCTAACCTCTGCCGCTGATTCAAATTTCGGATTCCTCAACTTTGTTCCATAACCATCAATTCATCCCACATCTGATTTGGTCATGACTCATAGTGATTGGTGATTCACTGATTACCCACCAAGGTACTGTATATTCATCAGTTATAGCCATATTAATTTTTTTTTCTTTGTTTGACTTGACAGTCATTACTAATCTTGATTTTTTTTTTTTTAATTTTGGATAATAGATTAAACATTCAAGAACAATGAAGAAACAAACTGTTAAAACCAGGGTCAGGGAACCATCCACTTCCAGTGGCAGGATATCCACAGCCTCAACCACTGGCACCGACCCAGCATCATCCAACTGCATACAACTTTCTGACAATGAGTTGCCTTCAAGTGACATTCAGGAGCTAGGATCAAGTGCAAGCAACAACAAGAACCCATCAAGAATCAAGGGGAGCTGGATATGGACCCGTTTTGAAGAAACAGACGATGGTGAATTCGCCGTTTGCCAAGTGACTCAAAATACTGGCAAGATATGTGGCGCTAAACTCAAGAAAGATTGATCTGGAAGTACAAAAAACTTCCACCAACATCTCCATCAAATCCATCATCACACTGATCCCAAACGTCAACGTCTGAAACCGCCTGCAGTGTATAGCATCGAATCTTACCTCAAGACCTCAAAGCTAGTCAAGAAGCCTCATCTAACTGCCAAAACATTGAAGAGTGCAATAGTTTTATTCATTTCTGAGTGCAATCTCTCTTTCTAAACAGTTGAAAAAAAATCCTTCAAGAGCTTGCTTTTACTTTTGAATGATGAGGCCGACTTCCTAATATGCAAGAGGCATGCTTTCGCCTCCCATCTAACCAACATCTACATTAAAACACTTGAAAAGATAAAAATTGAAATCTTGAAGCCTCAGCCGTACCTTGCCTTCACAACCAATGCTTGGCCATCTACCAATCAGACTGCCTTCATGGCGGTCACCGCTTTGTTGATGAAAATTATGAGATGAAGGATGTCACTTTAGGTATTCCTCATGTTCTTGGTAAGATTTTTTTTCTAAACTCTCTTCTCTTAGCTTTCTCACATTTTTTCGCTGTTTATTTGATGTTGTTATTGTATCTAATTGTTTTGTGGTCCTTTTAAATGTATTTCAAGTATTTTAGGATCTCATTCAGGCCAAAACTTTGCTGAAATGTTCAGAAAAGTATTGGATCAGTTTGACTG
The DNA here is from genome assembly GCA_000785685.1 of Uromyces viciae-fabae. Classification (NCBI taxonomy): domain Eukaryota; kingdom Fungi; phylum Basidiomycota; class Pucciniomycetes; order Pucciniales; family Pucciniaceae; genus Uromyces; species Uromyces viciae-fabae. Next base: position 10,387 of record JNCO01006591.1, on the reverse strand, counting down.
CACCAGTCAACTCCACAGTGTGACCACAGATAACTCTTCGAAAAACAACAAGATGGCTGAATGGATTGAAAAAGAAATTCAAACGTTTTGCGCCAAAACCCACCTGCTTGGATGCATTGCGCACGTAATCAACCTTGCGGCGAAGTCAGCTTTGGCAGTCGTTGGAACAAGCAACATCCAAAATGATGAATATACAGATACTGAACTTCCCACCTCGAGTATGACCAACAACAATCTTACAAATGAAGCCAGCGTTAACCTCAAAACAATCTTGAAGCGAGTTCACAGCTTCAGTATTTATGTTCGAGGATCACCACGAAAACGAGAACGATTTGCGCAAACAGTACGATTCATTCAACCCGATATGCATCAAGATAAAATTATCTGTCCAATCTTGGATGTTGAAACCTGATGGAACTCAACACTCCACATGTTTGAAAAAGCCATCATCTTAAAAAAATAGTACATGCATTTTTGCTGCGAGAACATAGATGCAAAGAAATTCCTACTCTCCAATGAAGAATGGGTGCAAGTTGACAACATTGTGAAGATGCTAGGTCCACTCGGTGGAGCAACTGACCTTCTCTGTGGAACACAATATCCAACTTTAAACTCTGCACTCCCAATATATCTAATTCTAATCAAAAGACTCTTGGTAATTCAAAATGGTCTCTATAACCAAGGTCAGCTCATTGAACCAGCAAAGAATATTTTTGAAAAACTTGATCAATATCTACAGGCTGCTTTAAAAAAACCCATCTATATTTGTGCAAGATGCCTTTCTGGAAATCTCAAATGGCGTTGGTTCAGCAACATTGCTCCCAAAATTTGGAACAAATTCAATCAATATTCACTAACGAAGCAAAGAAATTCTACTCTAAAAACATGGACAATAGCCAAGAAAGTGAAGAGAACAACGAGATCCACGCAGATACAAGAAAAAAATTAAAAAACCCTTGGATACATCAGTTTGACAATGAGCTATTTCAAGCAGTTGAAACAATTGACCGCCTTGAAGATGAAATATCCAAATACCTTCAACAAGACGTTGAACCAAAAGAAACAAACATCTTGGCTTATTGGGCCAATCAACAGCAAAGTTTTCCAACACTTTCAAAGATGGCTTGGTGCCATCTTGGCATCCCAGCTACCAGTGCACCTTCAGAGAGGGTTTTCTCCAAAGGTCGGCACGTTGTTACGTGGGATTGGGCCTCTCTTGAACCCCAAACTGTTCAAGAGCTCATGTGCGTCAAACAGTGGTATCAACTGTTTGGAAACACACTTGTTGATGGTTCTTAGATAAAGTTTACTTTTTTTTTTTTCGATACTTTTTTTTAATTTTTTTCTGTAAAATATTGTTCAAACATGCGAATCTTTTTTTTTTTTCTTTTTTTTTTTTTTTTTTTTGATACTTTTTCCTTTTTCTTGAAATCTATTTTTTGATCCAACTCACCAAAAACACCCGGGGGGTTATCGGGATCTGGTTCGGGGCACGGTGTCCGGGGCTCAGGCCTGTTTAGGATTTCCCTTCAGTAATGTTATTCATCATTATCATTATCGTCATTGTGATCATTATTGTTACTATTTTTCGAATTGACAATAAGTCAGAATAAAAAGAAAGAGTAGATGATGGATTGGTTATTGATTATTAAACAAGATAATCCTATGATTAATTCTACCTTCTGTTTTATTTATTTATTTTGTGGATGAAAGAAATGATAGGATGAATCCTTCTTGTGGGAATCCAATTGAAAATGGACATCCACATCTCAAGGAGGTGAATGCTAATCAAAATTACGAGTTATTTTGAGTTGAATTTGATATATATTTAAAATTTTCACGATTCAAGGTCCAAGTTTCCTGAGGCCAAGGATCAAGAGGATTAGACCAGCCAAGGAATTTGAGTAAAGTCTTATTTTTGAAGAATGGTTGGTGTTGGAGAGTAGTTGATGGGCGATTAATTGAAACAGGTAGGCGCGTGAAGCCAAGTTGACTCAGAAGCTTGAGGAGATGATCATCAAGCGTTGGATAGAAACGAATAGCTAATCGGTCTACATTGTAACGTGAACCAAAGGCAAGGGTGCATACATAAACTAGTAAGTCATAGTCAATTCCAACTGGTCTGAAGTCAGGGGCAATGGCAAGATGACGAATAAGCATCGTTCGCTTATTTGGGTCAATCAGCTCTTCAAGTTCATTGAGGCAGTTGTCAATGGCAATGATACCCAACTGACGGGAGTCGTAGTCTAGGACCCACATTGACGGGTGAATGGGAGCGTCATCAGCTTTTTTTTTGTCCATCGGACTGGTGGTGGCGTAATATTTGCTAGGTTCTCTCAGGTCCACTCGACTGAGAACGTGAACTAGGATTGCACGGAAATACGCGCGATTTAGGGCATTGATGAAAGCCAATAGGATCAAAAGAGGGGCAAAAAAGACTGGTAACTTGAGCAAGAAAGCCAGAGATAATGTTGATAACATCTTGAAGGGAAGATTGAAGTTAAAGGGTGAGGAGTTGGCCAATTGGAGTGCAACGTAGAATGTGAAACCGATTGTCCAAACATAAACACCAGGGTTCCTCCAGAATTGCCTTTGGTTGGTCATGGCTGTTAGAGACAAGATATTTGAGCCAATCAGAAAACGAAGCACTTTGCTATCCTTTGTGGGTTCGTATGGTCGAATGCATCCTGCTGGTAGTTCCAAACTTGTAGTCTTTTTCTCCAGGATTGTTTCTATTTCAGCAGCTTGTATCTCTTTCGGTTGCCCATCTTGAGCTAAAAGCGACATTTTTGATATCCTGATTTAAAAAAAAAAGTTATCCGGCTTAAAGAAAAGTAGACATTTCAGTAATAATCAAATACAGAAACGTTTACATGAATTTAAAAGTAGTGAAGGAGAGATACCTTTAGGAAAGACCAGAAAAAATTGGTGATAGCGGAAAACAGACCAAAATAACCCAAATAATCTAATGGATCACTTGGGGGAAGCAAACAAAAGATGAGCCAGATCAAAAGTACAACACAATAGAGAAATAGTACATACATTGATAATAATCAACCCAACTTCCTTGATAATATCGAAGAATACCGAGCTTGTGTACTATTTAGTCTGCTGGAAACCCCTGGAAGCTGGCAGGGTCCCAAAAAAAGCAACCCAACTGCAATGAAATATGAAAATGCATTGAGATTGAACTTGAGATCCCTTGAGAGGGAAACTGAGATTGATTCAATAATATGTACTTTTATTCTACTATTATCCAAAGAAAAAAAAAAGTAAGAAATGAAATTGTATTGTATTGTTAATTTAATATTTTATTTTTAAAGAGTTATTGAATATCATGTAATATAGATCTCATCTATCGCTTGATTTTATTGTTGCTTGTTTTGATTTGCACAATTGGTTTATTTGAAAAAAAAAGAAAGGGCAATGAATCATCTAGAATGATGAATAACAAATACAACCAAATCAAAACAAAAGTTACAATATATATTAATTTTTTTAGTTTTGATTATTTTGATTCATAAACAAAAGAGAGAAAATTTTCATAAGAAAGTGATTAGGATGATTAGTTTTTATGTTATATATCTCTTCTTCTGCGCGCCCTTTTACTTTCTAACTCATGCCATTCACCCTTAACATTTGATAATCTGTATGAAATTAAACAAATAACACATGATAAGTAAAACCAGTCGAATCATAAGACACTTGAAAAAATATATGTATATATGTATATAGAGAGAGAGAGTAAAATCTATGCTCACAGTTCCTTTGGTAATTCCATTTCAGGATCTTCATTAGTAAAGTAGGGAAATTTTAAAGCTTCTCTCGCACTAGGTCTATCAATAGGTCTAAGGCTTAATAATTTTTCAGCTAAAATCATTCCAGCTTCGGTTTTAACATGTTTATCTAAACCAAAAAAAGTTTCTCTTAATTTAGATGGCAATTCAACTTTTGGTTTTAACAATTCAAACCAAGGTAAATCAAATGCTTCTGGCCAATTTGTCTCCGTTGGCGTTCCCATTAATTTAAACGTCGCATGCAATTGATCTATCTCATCTGCAGTTTGTAAAATCGGTCGTCTAGTAAACAGTTCAAGGAAGATCGCCCTGTTCAACATTATGAAAGAAAACCAAAAAAAAAAAAGAGAGAAAAGACTTGAGCCAATGTGGAACTTCTATTCCATTTCCGGATATAGAGAATAGAGATGTATTAATTAAATTCTAAAATTACCCAGCACTCCACATATCAACTTCCTCGCCATAGACAGTTGCGCCAAAAAGTAATTCGGGTGGCTTATACCAAAGAGTGATCACTCTATTAGTATAATCTCTACCACGACCTCTTCCTTCTTTCCCAGGTTCTTTGCCGCGTTCAAACCTTCTTGCAAGTCCAAAATCAGCTATTTTGAGTTGACCTAATTTATTTAATAGTATATTACTTCCTTTCAAATCACGATGAAGTACTTCTCTTTCATGCATGTATTGTAAACCAGATAATAATTGGTGCATTAACGATTTCATATGAGCTTCGGTGAAATGGATGTTAGGATGATGTAAAACACCACTAAGATCATGATCCATATATTCAAAAACGATGTAAACGTGTCCTTTGCTGACAACAATTTCGACTAGATTGACAATATTTGGATGGTGTAAACCTTGCAGCAATTTGATCTCCCTAATCGCTGTGATCGGGAACCCGTCTTTCTCGGCTTCCATTCTAATTCGTTTCATTGCTACTAGCTCATTAGTTTCTATGTTCCGAGCTTTGTAAACTTTGCCGTATGTTCCTTCTCCAACCTGAACAAGGCGCTCATATATTTCTTTAGTCTCACGACGGCCCTTCGTGGTTTGGGTTTGCGAAGTTGTTTGGATATCAGTTGAGAAGTTCGGAGGTTGAGAAGCTGCAGCCAATTGTTGATGAGGAGTGAAAGCTTGATTCGTTGTATGCGTAGTTGAAGGAGGGTAATGGTTGTGATGGGCCGAGTCAGTATACGTTGAAGCCGTTGGTACTTGATTGCCATGAGGCATTACATTAATGGGTAAAAGCACTTCTGGTTGTAAAGGCGTCTCATGCATGCTGTTATTGATTGGATAAGCTTTTGAGGTAGTTTCCCAATGACGCTGTGCTATTACCGGGTAAGTGTGATGCATGTGTGAGTCGGCCGGCGCGTCTCGTGCGGGCCATCGGCCCGAGAAGCGGTGGAAGGGTTTTCGTGAAGAGGTGCTCCAATAGTCACTTGACGATCCTTCCAGATGATTAGGTCGAGACGAAAACCGGCGCTTTGGTTGACATAAGGTGGATTGACGGTTGTAACCATTTCCAGAAATGAAAGCAGTCGAAGTGGTAACCTCAGGGGGAAACAGCGGAGGTGGGGGTGGCGGAGGAGCAGAGGGTGGTGGGGGAGGTGGTGGAGTTTGTGGGAATTTGGCGCTAGCGCGTTGTGATAATGGACTTTTTTGAGTGGAATGCAGTGGAGATTTAGGGGGTGGGGGTAGCGGAGGAGGTGACGGAGAAGGTGGTTTCGGGTCCAGCTCCAAAGGTATTTCAGGTTCACAATGCATAAGCGTGATCAAAGGTTTTGCAGGTTCGATAAGAACCTCATCCTCATCCTCTTCGTCATCTCCAGGAAAAAATCGACGAACACCCGCACTAGTCTGCGCTACGGGTGCAATAGGTGGCATGCCGGGAGCTTTTCGAATGGAATGAACAGTGGACCGGGACCGCTTAGGAGACTTAGGCGGTTGGGGGATCATAGGAGGAGAAGAGGCTGGAAGAGGCGCTTGAGCTGTGTCAGAGTTCGATACTGCGGCATCTTCCACGACGAGTTTGGATTTTAGCGGCGGCGATGGCGACAACGGTTGCAGGAATGGTGAACATTCTTTCCGTCGATTAGAGCCTCCTGCAAGCCGTCTAGCAGAACCGCGAGCGCCTACGTCAAATGATTTGTCCTGTGCAGCAAACCGTGGTCCGATTGGGGGTCGATGAGGCTGCGTTGGAGGACCCAAATCACTTTGGATAGCACGTCCTCTGCGATGAGAAAGCGACTTGTGAAAGGATTGAGGACTAGACAGATGAACACGAGAGCTAGATGATCGACTCCGAGAGCGATGGTGACGGATTGAAGCGGAAGAAAATCTACGGTCAGAGGAAGGCTGAACGCTTCTTGATCGAGAGGTAGAAGGCCGCTGAGATGGTGTGCGCGAATAACCACTTATCGCACTTGGACTGATCGATCGGCGCCTAGAGTGACTCCGAGTACGCCTAGAGGAGCGTGATCGTGTGGTCATATCACATGGCCGTCCGTCGAGAGAGGACTCAGAAAATTCAGTAGGCGTTCTTGATCTTCTGAAGGATCGAGGGCGCCGTGGGGGGCGGAGAGAATGACGAGACGACACTGAGCGTAAAGATTTACGGGACAAACCTTCGGATTCTTGAGAACGGGGCATGGCCGTCCGTCGAGAGAGGACTCAGAAAATTCAGTAGGCGTTCTTGATCTTCTGAAGGATCGAGGGCGCCGTGTGGGGCGGAGAGAATGACGAGACGACACTGAGCGTAAAGATTTACGGGACAAACCTTCGGATTCTTGAGAACGGGGATTGGCGCAATGTTTATTTTTAGACGGGCGAGGAGGTGGTGTGGGAACGGGCGAAGGAGAGTGTGCAGGAAGAATGTCAAGTTCTCTTGAATGCGATCGCAAGCCAGATCGAGATTTAGCACGATGTTTCGAACGAGATCTTGTTCGTGAACGGGAGTGGGACTTGCCAGGCGAGCGTGATCGAGAGTAATCACTAGGGGTTCGTGAGTGCGACCTTGAAGGTGATCTTGAAGGTGTCAACGACCGAGCGTGACTGGCTCGATGATTCCGGGAATGGCCAGATCGCCGATTCTGAACAAGTCTAAAGCAAAAAATTAGGAAATAATTCGTCAGATATTTTACTTGCTGATGGTCAGTAGTGATCAATCGGGTGATTAAGCTTGGGATAGCGGCTAGACTTATGAGATAATCATTAAGGTAAAAACTGACTTATTGAAGTGAGAATCCAATTTGCGACGCTTGATGTATCGACCATCGTTTTTATTCACAAAACTGTGTGACTTGAATGGTCGCCTCATGGGTGATTTGCGAGGCGAAGGAGCCGCTCGCGGACTGTAATGCCGCCGGCGGTGTGACGAAGATTGATAGGAGTGGTTTTGAGGCCGTGGGCGACTCGTAACATCACTATGTCGGATGTCTGGTTGTCTATCATAAGAAGCATGGAATTGCTCATCTTTATAAGGAACATTACCTGGGTGGTCTGATTGCCTGTAGTCACGACGCTCATTCCAATTTCGCATGGGACCTATGTTAACTCGTCTTCCCCAATAGCTATTAGGATGCCTAGTCCATTCTTGGCTGTTGAGCTCAGTTTTTCTAGGATTGGTGTCGTAAGAGAGGCGGTCATTCAAGTCATCATCATAAGCAATGTTTTGATTTCGATGTTGGAAACGTGAGCCATTTCCATCGTGTCTTCTGCTCCAATCTCGATCCTGGGAACGATCACGAGTTCTTCCCCTCTGCCGGTCGGTATGATTCCATTTATTTGTGCCATGCGAATCACCGTTACGGCCATGGTTCTTGATAGAACCCGTTTTTCTGGCGGGGGATATTGAGCCACTACATTCATAATCAAGTGGAGAGCGGTCATGAGCTAGATTGTGAGTGGGGGGCTCTCGAGATAGAGAGCGCTCGCGTCGATGTGATACGTGATGAGTTCTCGACAACATGCCTGTTAGATGGCGGTTCTTTTTTTCTTTGTAGGGGCGATTGGATGTTTTTTTTTTTTCTCTTTTTTGATCCAGACGGAGAAGAACGATTCGAAATCAGCTGGAGTTTCAACGAGCTAGGCCGAAGAATAGAAATTAGGATACATACATTTATTCAAAATTGTGGACATCAGGGTATCATCGAACCAGTGAATTTATCGTGGTTGTTGCCGGTTTCCAAATGGTTTGAGGATGCTTTCGCCTTTGAAGAAGTCCTGGGTCAAAAAATCAAATTTCCACAACCAATATTAGTCCATATGTAAAATCTGAACACTCTTCCGCAAACAGATCAAAGTTAATCTCTGCGAATGAAATCAGTTTTGTGTAAACAAACGAGTCATGTAGTTAAACTTGAAAACACACCCAAAACTATGTAAATATGTATTGACCACTGAATTGGTTTTTACCAGATTCGATGGATGCTGATTCTCTGCTTGGGGGTAAAAGTGGTGGTTCTGGGTGGTTGCCAACTTTTATCAGTAGTCTGAAAGGTTGATACTATCATATTTAATCATCCACTAGTACTTTTTCCGAGTGTGAGAAACAGATTTATAGCTACTTCTAATAATTTATTCAAATGTAGGTGATCGACTATTACTTCTCAAACACATTTATCGAACATACAACATGTAATTTTACTTCTCCAAACATCACCACGAGGTTATCTTTCGGACATCATCTACATTTTTACTCTCAAGATAAATAACTTAATTGCTGAAACTGAGAACAAGAATACAAAAAAAGTCACAAAAGTCACAACTCTGGTAAGATGATGTTCAAAGCCTGTTTCAGCAAAATATCCGGAATTGTTTACCACTACCTAGATTTCTACCGCGCTCTTCCTCACTCTGAGGGGGAGCTCCAATTATACTGATATGAAAAATGGAGAAATACATATCAAATCAATCCAATTGATATATTTTTCTCCATGAGAGTCCATCCAACCAAGTCATTAGAGCTTTTGGTTATGCTTGACTGAGGGCCTGTTCATGGATATGACTTCATCAATCAATTTTGCAAGTTGGCCAATTTAATTACATCTTGTTATGGCTTGGACTGAATATGAAAACTAAAGAACTTAAGCTTTTATTTCAATCAGTTATGATTATGTTGAAATCTTATCATTTCAACTCATCAATTTGATATCATTCTTTATTTTTTATTTATTTTGATTTTATTCTCTATTTTCAATAATCAAACTCTTCAAGTAATAATTCTTAAGTATAGACTCAATTAAACTCATGTAAGTTAAGTTGATCAAGCTCAAGCAGCCACAAGAGTCAGAATTCACTAGTTTGATTTTATGTCATTGTGCTTCTAGGTTTTTTGTCTAAATTTTATTATTCTATGAAGTTGAAAAGATTAGTCCCGCAAAACTAACTAGAGCAACTCCTGCAGTGACTGTAAATTGGGGCTGTAAGCACATTTTACAGCCCTCACCCAAAAAGTCATATCCCCCCAGGGTGCTCACTTGGGTGCTAGTCACACTTGCAAAGGTACAGTTCTCATTGGAGCTGGAGATCTAGCACCCTTCTAAAACCAAACTACCTGTTGTGAAAGACTGCTCCATCTCTCCTTTTGCATATCACTCCCTCATTTCACAAATTCCACAACTCACTTGAATATGTATCACAATTGTATTATTTTCACACAAATAAAAGCAGATTTTATTTCAGTTAATTTTCAAGCAAGTATAAACATAACAAAATACAAAATAAATTTTAAATAAGTTTTTATTTATTTACTTAAAAGTAGATTATAAAAATGACCTAAAGATAATATTTAATTTATTCAATAGGGGGTATCAAAGTTAGGAAATCCGCCATTTCAAATCAACCATTTTTTTTATCAAATCCACCATTATTTATGGCAGATTTCTGAAATACACCTACCCCAGGGTAGATGTATTATGAAAATGAGAAATGGCAGAGTTCATGATTGAAATCTGCCATTTCTCATCTTCTTAGCCCCTTTTTGAGGAAAAGAAAATAGGAAATAAAATTATAGGGTCAGTGAACTGATAGATCAGAATGAGTTGAATAAAAAGAAACAATACCAAGCAAGCTAAGCCAAACGTTGGAGTGCAATCTGGTCAACTCAATTTCACCAGAGAATTGAGCCTGAGGTTGTGAACTGCATTGATGTCAATTTGAATTTAAATGAAAATTATAGGAAGAAAAATTGGTCAACAAAGGAATTCAGGATGCAACCAGGTCAGGTTCAGGTCAAAAAACTGTGCCCAGACCCAACCCGAGTTGTTGATGGGTCAGTGCCAGGTCGGGTCTCATTCTCAAAAATGCTTCCCAAACCCAGCACTGGTGCCAAGTGATCCGGGTCAGGGTCGGGTCAGTCTGGGTCTTAGACTGACCCGGAGGTTTTAACTTTTCGCGAATGAATTTGGTGTTTACTTTTCATTTTATTCATTCATATTTATATGCTACCTTTTATTCATTTATAATGAAATTTTACACAAAGGTTTACATGTTTTTACTATTTTATATCCTTGTATTTTGCAGCATATATGTATTTAATTTTATTTTTTAAATTTTATTTTTTAAATTTTATTTTTTAAATTTTATTT
>JNCO01006590.1:0-12887 GCA_000785685.1 Uromyces viciae-fabae | reverse complement strand
AGAAAGAAATCAAAAGAAAAAAAAAATTGAGAAAGTGAAAAAGTTAAGAGCCAAAGAAACTCACATCTTGGTTTTAAGAGTTCATTTGAGGAATGTTTGGAAGGTGTTGGAGTGTTTTGTAGTAGAAATTTTGTTGTGATTCTCAAACTCGTCATTTAAAAATAAATGGCGGGTTTGATGGTTGAGATACTACTAGGATTTTTCACCACGAGAAGAAGCCTGATTGAGTTGAGATTTTTATTTTATTTTAAATTGATTGAGTGGGGATTAGTTTAGTTTTATAAGAAACAGAAAACGGAAATATTTAGAGATTTAAAGGAAAAATGAAAAATTGACAGAAACACAGGAAACATAACAAAACAAAGAAACAGATAAACAATGAGTGATAAGATAGACTTGACGTGTACCTGCCCAGACACTCCTCTCTAGCTCCTCCTTAGCTAGTACTCTCGTATTTAGTTGGATTGATTTTATACTTGCGAGATTGGTTCGATCAGATTGGTTCTGAGTCGATTGAGGCGGTTTTTGATGTGAGATTAAAATTAGATGAAAGAAGAAATGAAAAAACGGAAAAAAAGAGACCAAATTCTAAATGAAACTTGAGACAAATGAAATTTATCCTGAAACCCGCAGCGCACAGCTATTGAGTCAGCGTAGCCACTCCAACATTCCTATCCATTCAATGAGATAGTTATACCAATTTAATGGAGCCTGTTTTAACCCGTAAAGAGACTTTTTGAGCTTGAGAATCGAGACATTCTTTTTGAAACCTTTAAGAACCTTGATATATATGTCTTCCTTGATTGGTGAGTGCAAAAAAGCACCTTTTACATCAAATTGAAGAATTGGTAACAATTTTTCTGAGGCGTAGACAAACAATGCCCAAAAAGATTCTGGCTTACCAGTTGGTGCATAAGTTTCAAAATAATCAACACCAAACTTCTGGTTATAGCCTTTTGCACATAGCCTTTCTTTGTACACCGGAGGATCCCCATGTGTATTTGATTTGATGCAGAAGGCCCAGGTGGTATCTAAGAGATTCGGGATGATTTCATTGCCGGTATACTCTTCCCATACCTTGAATTCTTCTATTGTTTTGAGCTCTTTTTTGATAGCTTGATTCCACTTTTCAGTGTCTGATTGTTTCTGAGATTCTTAATAAGAGCGTGGTGCAGTTTCCCCAAATGCAGATTATTTGACTGGTTTGACTGCTATGTTGCGTTCTCGAAGGCTTTTGGATTCTACTTCAATTGATTGCTTTTCATTTTTATCAACTAGAGTATCGTGGAATTCTTGATCATCTTCTTCTTCATTTGATGAAGGTTCTTGATCAGTTTCACTTTCCTCTTTGATTTCAAAATTTATTGGTTCATCATTTGAGTGAATTGAAATGACATCTGCATCGGGTAGGCTTGATGACTCTTTTTCCTTTGAATTTACTTTGATTTCTTTAGTCATGTCTTCGAATTCAACTTCATCCGGAAAGATATCAGTTAACCATTTCTTTTCAGCTTCAGTCTTGTCAAAGATGACATTTTTGCATGAGATTACTGCTCCCTTTTTGGTAAGAATTCGATATGAGAGAAGGTCAGGATTGTAGCCAATTAAGATTCCTTCTGCACCTTTTCTATCAAATTTTGACTTCGATTTTGGAGATTGGTCAAGCCATGACAACATAGAGCCAATTGGATGAAGATAAGATTGTTTTAATTTTTTATTATGAAAGTTTTCCCATGGACTCGGCTGAACTTTTTCTTGGGGAATTTGATTGAGAGAGAAAGCACATCCTTGAATTACCTCGCGCCAAAAGTTTTTCAGAATTTTTGTTTGGCTGAAAATCGCCCTAGCTGATTCATATAAGGTGTGATTTGCCCTTTCGGCTTGACCATTGTGTTGAGGGTGGTATGGCTCTGAGACAACTTGCTTGATGTTGTGTTCAGAAAAGTAATCTGATAGCTTTTTGTTGAGGAATTCTCCTCCTCCATCAGAGCAGACTTCAATTGGATAGTAACCCCGTTTGCGATGTTCTTGCTCGATAACAAATTCAATCTTCTTGGTTGCTTCTGATAATTTTATTGTTGGTAATCTAAGACCAGTACTAAATTTCATAGAATGTTAGTTAGGAAAAAGAGATTACAATAAATGATGAAAAGGAAAAGAAAGATAATAGAAGAAAAGAATTCAAACCAACAGTTACTATATTAGATTTATAACTAATGAGGATTGGAAGATCATTTGATTTGGCAAGGGTTTATTGATGAAACTAGATAAAGAAGATTTTAGAATAGGATTTTGATTTTTAGAATAGTCAGGATAAAGAGATCTTACTGTTTAGATTAAGAAGATATATTTAATATCAGATAGAGAACAGTTAAGGCTTTTCAGATAGAATGACTAAGAAAAAAAAGAAAAAGAATAAAATAAAATAAAGAACAACAATATTGAGAATAAAATAAAAGTGTCAGTCAAGTGAAAGATTAGATTGAGTTGAATCAAACAATGCAATACCGAGCTAGTAGATTTTGATCTTGAGTGGAGTACAACCGGTCGACTTGGTTGTACAAAGGATATCGATCCAGAATTGTTGGAGGAAGATCTAGATGAAAATAAATTGAAGGTTGTTGTCGACCGAGAAAAGTAGTTTTATGAAAGGATTAAGCTAAAAAGGCGAAGACTCTGTAAATGGAGTATTTGCACTCTATTTAGTTGACTAAATAGAGTACCGCTATTCCAACAGCTTCATCTTTAGTCTTAAGAGGAAACACTCCAATTAACCCTGTGAAGTTATCGACAATGGTTAATGAAAATCGGTAACCTCCTTTTGAAACAGGAGATAACGGACCTATGAGGTCCATGTGAAGCCGGTCCATTGGTCTGTTCGCTGGAGTTCAGACATTTTTAAATGATGATCAAGTGATCTTTCTGAGGTTACAGTCCTTGCAAGTGAATGACTTCAAGATTGCTGGATCTATACTGACATCCCCAATAGTTTTCAGCATTCAATTGAGACTGGCATGACCAAGTGCTTGATGAATCTCATGTAGGTCTTCTAGATTGATCAAGTTTGCCTCGTGTTTGGATTGCGCTGCACTCCTTCTAGTGGTGTCAAGGACTAGGAGATTGTTAACAATTTGCCCACTGAGAACGATTGAGTTAACAGACAGGAGATTGAAGCAACTCGTTCCTTTGTCGGTGATGAATGTTTTTAGAATCATGCCTTGATTCAACAAGGAACCCAACAAGATAAGATTTACCCCAGCTTCTGGGACGTAGTACAAGTCTTTGAGACTGAGGAAACTTGTTGCGAGTGATAGATGAGCAATGCCTTGACCTTTAATTTCCAGACTCACACCTGGTTTGCCAGTATTGATCAGCCCGTTATTTTCTAGGTGAAGAGGGTGAAAAATTTCAGCTGAGTTGAACATATGAATCGAGCATCCACTGTCTAGGATGACCCAATTTGTAGTGTCATTGAATAAGCATAGCGGATGCATAAGAAAACTAAAATAGTGGGACTCCTTTTGAGGAGCCTTTTTCTGTTGTGGCCTCAAGTACGGATTTTCAGCCCAGCACTGTTCCTTTGTATGTTGTTTGATTAGGGGGTTATGAGTACCATTTGTACATTTGAGCCGATCTTGATAGAGGCTGGTAGCAACAGGAACATCTTTGGATATGGCTGAGGACATGGCCTTCACTTTGTTCTTATGTTGAATTAGATGAGTTATAACTATTTGAGTATTCAGTTCTTGCCCATTATGCAGAATTTGAGTATTCAGTTCTTGCCCATTATGCAGAATTTGAGTCTTCATTGTAGACAGTTGCTCCGGAGACTTGAACAGGACTAAGTAAGCAAGAATGTCTTCCGGAAGCTCTATTCCAACTTCGATTAGATGTGTTTGATAAATTTTTATTTTGGTAATGAAGGTATCGACGGCTTCTGGCTTAAAGGTTAAATGCAGAAAGTCAAGAAATACCCTAGCTCCATTAGCTGATTGTGAGGAAGCAAAATGAGATTTTGTTGTGTTCCAGAGTTCAATCACATCTTCTTCGTTATTGCTTGTCACAAGCATTGAATGAGTTTTAGTATCAAATTTTGATATGATGTATGCAGAAATTTCATAGTTAACATCGGGATCAAGATGTCTGCTGTTGCCGTTCATGATAGTGAGTATTCCACGAAGTTTGAACAAATTTTGCATTTTGGTTCGCCAAATGGAATAGTTCTCTTCATTAAGCAAAGGGGTTCCTTTGACAATTGCCTTAAGGGTAATTGATTGGAACCAGCTATCACCCCCTGGTCCTGGCGTAGAAGAGGTTGTTGCTGCCACCGGAGTAGTCATTTTGTTTTGGAGAATCACCGGCTTTTAACCGTGAAGATTAGTTGACTATAGCCTAAGACCAGAAGGTAATATTTTATTATTTTATCCTTTTATATTTTAGCTTGAGAGAACATGAAGACAATAGTTTTGGCAGAAGAATTGATTGTTTTGGAAAAGTGATCAATTAAACAAAATAGGTTATTGTGACGAGACTCTTGATTGAATCAGCTGGAATCGCGCTGTTGATTGAACAAGTGTTGTTGACAAAAGCGAGTTTGAATTGAGTGTTTGGATTCTTCTAATATTTTACTTATAGAACTTGTCGATTGTTAAGATGCTATCAAGCTTAATTTGGAGTATCCTCACTCATGTTTGAATGAAGTGAGAAAGAAAATAAATAATGAATAAAAAGAAATGAATAATGAATATAAAATTATGATTACTGAGATTTACACTATCAATAAACTTCATCCAATTCATCGCCACGCCCTGTCTTGGGTTATTATCCTTTGCTTAGTACCACAATCGAAGAAAGAGAAAATGAAGAAGAAAAAAGTGAATCTAACGTTGAAAATGATTGTAGAAATGTAGAAAACAAAGCAAATGATTTAGAATGGGAATCTGATGACTCAGAGTCCGAAACAAGTGAACCTGAGGACCATGCTAGAGAACAATTTGATGGCAGCAGTGAACCTGATCCCAATTGCGAAGATGATGACGATTTGGCAGACCCCAAATCTTTGAGGCTGCAAGATCTCACCAATAAGGTTTGTAATAGATTATCTTGAATTTAAACTTCTAAAATAAGAGCTCTGATGGGGTCAATTTGACTTATTTTGATTAATTTTCTAGCTTGGTTATTAAGATCATCACCAGATCGGCTTCACAACGGGCAAACTTCAGTCAAGTAATTAAAAAGCTTGGATTGAACAACATCCCTAACCTTATTCCTGGCTACGGGATACGCTGGAATATTAAGTATTAAAGCCGGCAAAGAGCCTTACAGGCAAAAGAGGTCAGTGTTGCAATTTTTCAAATTCTAAGTTTCTTTTGTTAATTGGACCATTTTTATTTTTTGTAGGTTATAAATTATATTCTTCGTGAAGACCAAGAACAACACCAAACCAATCATGGAGGTAATTCAAAGAAAAAAAATCAACAAAGGTTTGCGATGGAAGGTGTGTTTGACCATATCTTATTTTCACCTCGAGACTGGAAAGACATTGCGGCTCTTAACAATGAATTGGGGGTATGTTTCTTCTTAATTGATTGAGCTAAATGGTTAACCTTATAGCTAAAATTGAACAGCCAAACAGATTTTTGTACATTTGACAAAGACTATGGAGGGTGATGGGCCAACTGGCTCACTTTTAATTCCAAAGTATTTAGATCTGAAGGAAGCCCTTGAGCACAAGCACAAGATAGGGCATTGATCTGATGTGCTATACCCAATGTTTAAAGCAATGCTCAATCGTGTCAACCTCTACCTGGCCGAGGCAATGGGCTGCAACACACTGATTTTGGCAACTCTTCTTCACCCGTGTTTCCGACTCCAAATCTTCAAGCTTGGATTTGGAAATAAAAGTCTTGATGTTGAAAGATGCAAAAAAATTTTCATTGACGAGTTCAGCCATTACAAAGTCCAATATCCACCATCTTCAGTTTCCAATTCTTCATCCGATAAAAGTAGCAATAGTTCTGAAAGAAATTCATTGGGTTTGATGGCAAGGCTTCATCATTGTGCCAAGAATGCTCCGTCAGCAAAAACAGGCTCTGAAGCAGAAAGAAATTTGAAAGCAGACCTGTCATTCAGTAAATCAGACTTTATGGATATGAATTATCCTTTGAAATGGTGGAAGGTACGTCTGATTTTCTCATCATATCAGTTCAAAATAATCCACAGGGTTACCTTTAATGCAGACTCAGTGATCTGATTTAAATCCTCATCAGGTAAATTCAGGCAATTATCCTACTTTAGCAAGAATGGCACAAGACTACTTAGGAACACCAGCTAGCTCTTGTTCTGTGGAGCGCTTGTTCCCAGCCGCGGCAGATGTGTGTTCGGCCAATCGAGGGGGTCTAACCCCAACAACAATGGCTCAATGTGTGGGCAGTCTAATGTGGCTTCGACAAGGAGTGCCGATTTCTGGTCCATTTGATGAAGCAGGAAGAGTTTTGGAGGCCTTTGTTTCCTCTCAGAAGAAATAATAAATTCCTTAATTTGTATTTTCCTTTTCAATTTCTCTTTCCCAGTACCAACTCACCGAACAAAAATGAAAAATGAAATAACTTTGAGAAGCTTGTACAATCAATTCAGCAAAAAATTGATCTCAAGAAAGGATAACGTATGCAATAAATAAAAAAACGTTACTGAAAATGGGTAAAGTAACGGGCCAAAAAAAAAAAAAAAGGAAAAAAGATAGCGTAAAAAGGCAAAAACAGCTACGTTACCAATACGTTACCGTTACAGTGTAACGTACCGATCCACCGCTTCTGAAGTTTCATGATTCCATGCATGGGCTTAACTTTATGTTTTTACTCTTATTAGACTTATTGTGATACTTGAAAAAAGGGAGGTGAGAAAAATGATTAAAAAAGATTGGGTGAGACAAGAAGGAAAATGGAATTCACTTTGATTAATCATAATGAAATGGGGAAAAAATTGGGTGACAAAATGGAAAAAAGAAAATAAAATTCAGTGCATTAAACTACTTAGTGTAAGAAAAATTACATAGATCCTGATTCCACACCCCGATAGGCCACAAATATTCAAATTATGCTTATTATCATTCTTGGGACATGATATATATAAATTCTATTTTGAGAAGAAAAAAGCACCATCTTATTCAATTTCCCAATTTAGTTATTTTCCAAGTAGGTCTCAACTTGTAACCTCTGATTTGCATTTAAATTTATAGATGAATATCTTTTTATCAATTCCCAATTCAATCCCTTTCTTGCATTTTTCTCCTCAGTGTGCAAAATAAGGTGTAACAACTTGAGAGTTTCTATATTCAAGTTCCAGTCTGAAAACTTGATTAAATCTCCTGGTCTTGAACTTAATGTATTTATCAGGTTGAAAACACTTTTTTGGTTTTGTTTTTGTGATTTTGGGGGAAACTTGATGGCGCTTATTGCATTAAATAAATCACATTTTTTTGATAAATGACGATCATACTTATCTTTGAAATATTCCATAGCCCAGTGGCGTGTAGAAGACTGATACCATTCAGTCAGCTTTCCCGGATTTGTTCGGAATAATTCTCTGAGAAAACCTTCATCTCTCTGGTCCATTCGTTTCAATGTAAGGTTGCTGGATTCAGATAGTAATTCTAAAACGTCCATCAAAATCATAGCACTAGTGATCCACATCCCTTTGCGTTTATAACAATCTTCCAAGCCGCTTGAATACCATATTTCTGGATGTTTTGTCCATCGGTCATCAATGTTCTTCCTTAAAAATAACAAATGTTTTGTCGACACATCCCCCATTAATTTCACCAATAGATCATAAATTTTTTTTGAATCTTCATGACTCTGACTCTGTTTGAGACTCGACAAAGAGAAATCTTTAACACATGGGAAAAGTGTTGATAATTGAAAATCCTTCTCCAATAATTCCACCTCGTCAATACTAAACTCTTGAATTTCTATCAAATGCTTCTTGATAATCTTCCAATTTTCAACAATGGTGTGTTGCTTTATCTGCTTTGTCAAAGTTTCAAGTCGTCGGTACAATTCATCTTCACTCAGTTTATGATTGATTGATTTTGGAATACCATGAACTATTTGTGCTTCAAGATACCAAATAATTTGCAACTTCTTATAAAGAATAAAATCCATATCTGGAAGTGATAAGTAGTGTTCAGTGTTCGTGATGCATATGTGATTCTGTACAAGATTCACCACGATTGAATTTATATCGGGATTAAAAGTCACTCCATTGTAAACTTCGTTTGCTTCATCCTTGCTTTGAAAGGTCAAACCAATTTCTTTTGCAAATAACTTCCCATCTCGATCATAGATACAATATTCAAAAAAATCTTTCATTACATTTGGATATATACGCCCAACTCTAGGAGATCTTGCGGGATTGAAGGCTTCCTCAATGAAGTCACCAAATAATCTATATTTCTCTTCATATACCTCTTCCTTCATCTCTCTCATCTTTTCTAACGCGGTTCTTGCTAAAGGATGCTCAGGCATATCTGAAATTCTCCCCTCTTCCTTGCCATTTCCTGTCTCTTTTCCTATTGGCGAATCAAATGTTGGTTTTTCAAGGTCTTGCAATTTTGTAATCGTCGTTTTTTTCTCTGTAGAGTTCTTTGGGGTTAATTTTTTAGATTTGCTCGATTTTCTCGCCCCCGCCTTTCTACTGGACAATTCTCTACACAAAGTGAAATAAATTCCAGTTTAAATTTAATCATTGACTGACTTAAAAATGGATCGAAATTCTACCCACTTTTTTCCCCCCAATTTGTTTGGAATTTTCTGGCCGATAATTCCTTCATCTTTCGCAGACAAGAGAGGTTTTCCACTGGATTTTACAAATTGCTGGTTGATCTTTTCAATCTCGCTGTTTTTTCGTTTTTTAATTTTCCATTTTGGTCAGCTGTAACTTCTCTAAATCATTGAAGGAAACAAAGCCTATGAAGATACTCACATTTTCCCTGAATGTTTTGTTTTAACAACATCAAGCAGCCGAGGCATGGACGGCCCATTTACTAATTCTTGTTCAAAAAGGGTCTTCACCTGAGTCACGGGTTCTTTACATCGATCCTCCTCTTTCTCTTTTGCGGAGTCTGACTGCACATGTTGATGCTGATGTTTCTTTCCCAAGTTTTCACTCTTCATATTTGATAACATTAAGGATGACTCATCAATGAAAGGATTACTTTTTTCATCTAGTTTCATTTTAGGAGAACTATGGTTTACAGTCTCATCTTTATTTGCTTCTGATTTTTCTTGAATTTTCTCTTCGAATTTCTCGCTTCCTTTATTGATACTCCTAGTTTTCACTTCAATCAAGTTGGTTAAACCTTTTCCATCTTCTAGTTTCTCAGTTTTCATTTCCGCTTGAAGTACGTTTTTTTGTTTTACTTTTTGATATGAATCCTTAAAATAGGAGCTGACCGATTGTGAGTTGTCCAGAAGATTGTTACTCTCATTAAGCAGAATTGGAGAATTTGTTTTTTTTTCAATTTTTTTATTCTTGTCTTCATTTTTTTCTGTATGTTGGATCCCCTGAGAAAAGGATGCAATGCAAGTCAGATTAGTAAATCATTATTCCTAGGATTGGATGAAAGATATCAAGATGTTTTTCTGACCATCTTCATTTTAGATTCATCATTCGGTTTTTTGCTTGACCAGTTGGAACTACCAGAGGAAAGCTTTTTGAAAGGTTTGGCATTCGCCGATAATCCAGATGGTTTAGTGAGGCTGGGCGCATCTGAGTACCTGGAAACATGAGGAATATCATGTGGGTTGATGGAAGTGCCTCCTCGTGGAACATAGACCCATTGAGGAACATAAGCCTGGAAAGTTTGAACCATGGGGACAAGCGCCCAATCATACTTCTGAAAAGTTTGTAGTACGGGGACGGTTTGCAGTTTGTAATGCGTATATTCCCCCTGAGTTGGCACATTCGACGATGATTGATCATTAATTAAAGCATGATTTTCTTCGTACATCGGCTGCTGGTTCCAATATCTTGCATCCATCAACCCTTGGCTCGTAACTTTTTGGGAACTGGATTGATCTTGTGCTTGTAAAGAGCGACTAGGTGAAGCCATCAACTTGATTCCATTCTCTTCACATGGCGGTTCGGCTACTTGCTGGTTGAGTCGAGTGGACCCAGGCGAAAATACCTTGCTCGTTGATGGCACATCAAAAGCACTGCTTGAGCGCAATCCAAAAATAAACCAGCTGAAGAGCAGGCATTGGAGTGAATGAAGATTCATTTGGAGCAGCGGCTAAAATTTAAATCTGTATTCCTCTAGGGTGAATGTACTTGGGTTCAGCAAAAACTGGCATGTTGGTATCTATTTGCAACACATGTTTGAGCGTGATTCGGGCTGTGCCCTTTGTCGCCATCGCTTTACTTTTGAGGTCTGCGGTCAAAATTTCAGTTGAATGTTCTGATACATACCCTCAATGTCTTTTTAAATATTGCAGATTATTTAGGTAGATACATGATATAATCCCATACAGAAGAATAGGAATGAAAAATAAACAAACAATACCGCACTTTCATCCAACCATCATAGATTTCTGACTCTCTACCACAATCTCACTTCTCTTTTCCAACAAAATCTTATTAACGCGTCACTCACCAAGATCATCACTTCTAACTCCTCCAGAAATCCCTTTGACCCCTCTCTCTCCCTTTTCCTGGCCTGATGGCCCACCCTCTCCCCCCCAATCCATTCAACCCACTACTCAAAAACAACCCGAACGCGTTGATGGAAGTCGACACATCCCTTGTTCCGGAAATTCATCTGCCAAGAGCTCCTACAACCATACCTCCCGCGTCAGGAACTCTGATGCTCTTTGATACCATCGCTAACGCCCCGACCAAACGTGGACCCAACGGCGAGATTGTCATTGACGCCAATCTTTTCTTGGTTATTCGTCAACTGATTCAAGGCGAACAAGAGCGAGCTCAGCAAGTAAGCGCAATGCTCCAAAAAATGCAGTCCCTATACGATCAGGTCAAACAGGAGATCACTAGCCTCCATCAGGGAGCCACGATCAACGAAGTAACAAAACACGCTCCGTCGGCCCCCAAATCGTTCAAGGCCCCATCCTACGCTGCAATAGTCAACCCACAAGTCAATGGAGCTCCCTCACTCCCTAAGTCAAACCCCACTGCTTCCAACGTCATATGATCTCTCAAACCCGGCAGAACCCTGATTCACTCTAACCCGAACAATAGCGAAATCCCTAAAATCTCCAAAGTTTACCTAGTACAACGCGCAAACGAGGCATTAAGCAATTTAGATGCCACAGTCAATGGCAAGAAAATCACCATCCGTGCGGCTCAGGTACTTCAGTCGGGTGATGTCTGTTTCTATTCCAAAAACAAAGCTCACCACAAATGGTTAATGGAAAACAAACACAAGTGGTCTAAGGAAGTTCACCCCGACTTGGAAGCAACCCCAACCACATGGTCTGTTATGGCCCATGGCGTCCCCAAATCCTTTGATCCGACCAAAAAAGCGAACTTTATGCGTCTTGGTATCGAAAACTACTTTGACGAGAAAAGTCTCTTACGAATGAAATGGTTAACCAACAAGCCTCACTCTTCAAAGACATTGGGTTCTCTGGTCCTATCTTTCACTGACGCTGATCTGGCCAACCGCATCAAAAAATCAGGATTATACCTTGATTACAACTTTCACCGTACCTCGAAATTCAAACCATTTCCACCTCAATGCTTCAAGTGCCTTCGAATGGGCCATTTTGGCAAATGGTGCCACGAAGCGGCTAAATGCGCGAAGTGCAACGACGCTCATCTAACTCATGAATGTCCTCAAGCTCAAGACCCGATTTCAGGATGTGTAATTTGTGTCAAGTTTCTGCAGAAGTCAATATTAATTCTTTAAAAAGAATAAATAATTTTTCCACTCCTTTTGGTGAGTGTTGATTTTTATTATGAAATATTTTAAAATTTACATTTATTTTTCTAATAAATGTTTTTAATATTTTTTCTCATCATAGTTGTAAAGAAATCTTCAAAGATTTATGATACTATGGATGAACGTTATTAAATCATGATTTTTAGCTTTACGTAAGCATTCATGTTTATTTTATTTTTTAATTAAAATATTTCTTGTTATTGATCGTCTTATTTTTATGACATCATTTATAGATTCACAGCTCATTATGCTGTGATGTTTTATTTCTTTTAAAATGATGTCATGATTCATTTTTACTATGTTT
This sequence comes from Uromyces viciae-fabae, assembly GCA_000785685.1. Classification (NCBI taxonomy): domain Eukaryota; kingdom Fungi; phylum Basidiomycota; class Pucciniomycetes; order Pucciniales; family Pucciniaceae; genus Uromyces; species Uromyces viciae-fabae. The sequence continues at coordinate 627 of JNCO01006590.1, read as the reverse complement.
TTTGAATCATTTCTTCGATTCATTTTTCAATTTATTAAAAGTTAAAAATCAAGAATTAACTTTAAGAGTATTTTTATTCTCAACAAGATACAACAAATATTTCGATTAAGAATTTTTATTTATTACTCTTCTTTTTAATTATTTTCATTATTAAAAAGAACTATTCAAAATATTATCATTACTTTATTTAAAATCATTACAATATTATTTTAACTTTATTTTTACAAAATATTTATATAATATTTATATTATATTTCTATAACACTTTTTGTTATCAATTATTTTTATTTTTATTAATTAAATTGTTTTGGCTATTTTCAACTTTGCCTTCAGGTATAGTTTAAATTTCTTTCTATTTTTATGTTTTTATCTTAAAATATATATTTTTGTTTATTAAAAGAAAAGCTTTGTAAACTTATATATAAATTACCTTCAGAAATTTATAATTTTAATAGATTTACAGTCTCGGACGAACAAAGCGGTTTTTCAAATATTGGCTCTTTTTGTTCGAAAAGAAGTCAAAGTTTGAAACATGGTCGATTTGTCAGAAGCCAAGGATGAAAGGAATTTAATTACTGTTCCTAAACTGACTAAAGACAATTATACTATTTGGCGTAAGAAGATGAT
>JNCO01006589.1:0-12889 GCA_000785685.1 Uromyces viciae-fabae | reverse complement strand
TAGCATAACAAGTTAGAAGGAAGTTTTATTCCGACAGTCGCTATATGACTAATTTGATTCCTAATGTCGGATACATAATCTGAAAGATTCGAAGTAAATTGAAATCTTATAAAATTGATGAAAATTCTTGATTGGTTCTTGGTACTAGAAGCAGCATACCGAGAAAATATTCTGGCCCATATAAGGTTAGGTTTGTCGATGTTTTCTATAGTGATAGTTTCATTAAATGCTTTAGAACCTAGACTACTGCCAATGATAGAAGCACACTCATCCAAAAGTTCCCTCTGTCTTGCGGGGGTCATGCGCAAAGGAGGAACCGGAGTGGAATTTAAAGGTGCTGAAGTTGATATGGCAGCTAGAGTAGGAGTTTCCTCAGATTCTTCAGCAATAGGAATCGAGGCAGGATTTAATGCGATACACCAGAGCATCTTCTTGGTTCTCAAAAACATAGTCATTCTGAGATTCCATTGAGGGAAATTGTCTTCCTCAAGCAGCGGGATCTTTTTGAAAGTATATTTCAAAATCGAGTCGTCTGCCATCTTCAAGGTCTTAATTGTAGGAGATGGGAGTAATCCTTTCAATGAAAACTTAGTTTATCAAACTAAGACAATAATATTAGATCAAAAATAATAAAAACAATACAACAATAATATAAGAAATATAGAATACCTAAGACCTTGTCGATGAGTGAAAAACAATGACCGAGAATAATGAGAAAGATTAAGGCTAAGATTGTCTGAATGATGAAATTAAAGTGAGTAAACTACTAAGTCAACAATCTCTTGATTTGATGCTTACGAGATTCAATTAACAATAAGATGACAGTAATAAACACTGTAAAGTGGTGATTGGAGTATGTTCGAGTGACTAGTTAGATAAGATAAAGAAATAAGAAAATAAGTAAATAAAAATAAAAAAAAGTTCGGTGGTGAGCGACTCAATGGGATGCTTCAGAATATGTCAAACAATTGCTTACTCGGTGAGTAAATCTTTTGGGCAAACTAGCTTACTATTTGATTCCAATCACTGATTGACCTTGTGGCAGGTCAAATTGAAACAACAATGATGAAACGGTTCTGCCAAATCCAAAGGTTGGCACACAAGAAGGAGTACTCAAAGATCTCAACCCAAAAACAAAATGCAGGTTCCATGTCTGTCTTAGAAACTCTTAATTTTGATTATGCGTGCTTCGTCATGGCACAAGGCACAAAAGAGTTATGATGTTCATAACTCAACAATATGCCAATATATCAAGCATTGCTGACACACTTGCAACAAGACTACAAAGACCTTCGCAATTTCCAAGATTTACCACATCCTTCTGGTGCACGGATTCTTACTCAAAATGACATTCAAATCAAATCGATAACCTGTGCAAATGGTGCCAAAATAGGAGTGAACAAGCCAAAAAATGGTATTTGGTGGCGGGAAAATGGCAAAATACAATATGGTTTTGTAATACACAGACTTTGCTTGTGTTTAGAAGAAATTGGTGAACAAGTTGTGGTTGAACCAACTCATTCCATCAACCTTGACAAGGAGACCGAAATTGAGCATGAGTGGTCTAACTTCCTTCAGAGAATGCGAGTGGATGGTGGTATGGTCAGTCATGGGAAATATATTTTGTTAGAAGCATCTGAAGTCCAAGGGCTGAGCGTATACAGAGAGATGCCAGCATGGGTAATGGGGAATACCTATCCTTTGGTACTTTGGCAAGCTCTTCATCTTACTGAAGCTCTCTCCGATCCAATGGAAGCGATTGGGATGAACATTACAAATGATGTAAGTTTTTTAGTCAGAAATCATGTGTGATGGTGCATTTCATGTACAACTTTGCTGATTAATGCAGTCTCTGTTCTTCAAATGCTTAGGGCGAGAATTAATGGTCAATTTTGGGGCTATGTTTGAAGGCGTCAAAATGCTTCAATCGCACCAATTTTTGCTGTCAATCATTAATTTGTATCTATGAATTTTAGGAGTTAATCATTAATTATGATTGTTGTCACAGATCTGTTTTGATCATCACTTGTGAAAAGATACTCAAGATTGATGCCTATTCTAGTTCCATAGGCTTTTCTGTTCCGCTTTTGAGTAATTTATCTAGTGATCTCTAGCCACACTGTCTTACAATTAGGGCAAGAGGTTTGCTGGGGGTCTGTGAAATACATGTCAAAATTGATTTATGGCTTTCCAAATTATCTCAGGTGGCTTCTTATCTCAGGTGGCTTCAGTCATCTCTTAACAGCTGTGCCACTTTCTCGATGCAGGACTTTTTAAAGCGCAGGAACATGCAAGGGGGTTGCATCACATATATATTGATCGGAGAAAATAGAAATAATCATTGGAATTTCACATTGAGTGCCACATGTTGTGAATAACAAGACTAAAACAATTTTTTTTTAGGCATAAGTCATGTTGGCTTTAAGCATCCACTACACAACAATAGTATCAACAATAGTATCAACAGAAAGTATAGGAAAGTATATAAGTCAGGAGGAAACATTTATCAATTTAAACAGGTTAAACTTTATTTGGAAAAGGTCAGAAATGTTGATATTGAACAAAACACAATTGTTCAAGTTAAATGAGAAAGAAAGCCGGAGTTTTGAGAACAGTTTACCATCTCAATTGAAGACAGAGTTCTTCATTTTCCCCATCCATTTCTATACAACTCATTTTCCCCAAGCTCCTCATCTATCACCATCTTGGTATTACCCGCATAAGCAGCCTCGTACTCGTCATCATCATCATAATCATCTGCAAAATACTCATCATCTTCATCTTGATCAACTCCTTCATCATCAACAAAGCTCTCATCACATTGATTGGGGGGCCCATCTGTGTTGTCATTGCCAGAAGTATCAGCCAAGTCAATTTCAGTTCCATAGTAGCTCTCATCTGATGATGCATCGTCTTCGTGATCAGTATCATTTCCTTCTTCCACCAAATGATCAAGATTATATTTTGCGGTGTTTTGATCCCAGTACTTAGTAGTGAACAATTGATCCACCAACTTTTCATCAGGATGTCGAACCCCCTTCAGAGCCTGGGATGGATCGGGCAAGAAAGCGACCCGTGTCACATCAGCTGTGACATCTTTCACAGATGGTTGGAGGTCGTAGAAATTAAGTGGTAACCGTTTTGGCGGACAAGGGAAGATTGATGGCTGGGGTTTTTTTGGCATGACTCGTTTTCGAAGCTGACTGCGTTTGCCCTGGATTTTGTAGGTACTAGCCATAACTCTATCAAGGCGGCGTAAAAAAGCATTTGCAATGATGGAGCGGACCACCAGGGTCTTGATGACATATACTCTGTGTTGGGGATTGTAATCATCATCTCTATGAGATTGGATATCTTGGAGGATGTCTCGGTAGCGCTTTGGGTAGTTCTGATCAACGGCAAACTTGTACCTTGCATCTCGAAGCTAGCAGAAAAAATGAGTGCTCTTCAATATCAAAAAAATCAAGTATAAAAAAGCAAATTGACTCACTCTCTCATGTGCCTTTTGGACCGCTTTCTTTTCCTCTTGGCGGTGATAAGAGCCAACCTCCTTGATTTCTTTTTTAAATCGCTCCATCATTACATGGTGCACAAAATGGTTGTAGCAACGACTTAAAATCTCGAAGTTGTTAAGATACTTTAAATTGATGTTCATGAAGGTGTAGGCACCAGCAGCAGCAATCTGACGAAAACTGGATATAGCTGAGATTCGACAGGCGGAGTTGAGAAGGGAGTCTGGAGCTTCATCAAGGTTTGGAACCCAAACCCGTAAACCCATTCGTGCAAGGCCAGACCGAGCGTAAAGAATGAATCTTTCTTCAATGTGGACAATACCTTGTCCAAATTTGGTGCGTCTGGTCTTCATGTTTCTGAGCGTCTCAATCTCACTCATGTCAACAATGTTGGCCAAGTTCAAATCTGTCATCACATTCTCAATCTGATCGTTACTTGAGAACCGGGCATAAAATTCCCTCAATGTCTCGGGTTGAGGGGGCATTGGAATTGGTCGTGGTTGAATCAGATTCCAGAGTATTTTAATGTGAGAATAAAGAGCAAGCTACAGGGACAAGTTTCATGTAAACAAAATTTATCCAACTGTATGAAAGTAAAAAAATATGAACACACTCGAGGTTTGTTAAAGTCTTGAGGAAGGTCTGCTGCCACTATTTGGTTTGGCTTCTTAGGTGGAGTTGCCTTGGGAGTTTCACATTGGTTTTGCTTAATTGGGGTGGTGGTCGACTTCATTGGAGTTGGGTTTTTCTGTGGAGTATTAACTTTGGCCGGTCCGCTGGCCTAAATAAATCAAATAATAATAAAAATAAGAGCAAGTTCATATAGAAATAGAGAAAGTGAAATTTTACTAACTGCACGCTTAGATTTTGTAGCCTTTGGCGGAGATTGTTTGGCCAATCCAGATTTAAGAGGACGTGTGGACTTCTTGGTGGTTGATTGCTCTTGTATTTTATTGCCAGCAATGTTCATACTGGAAATTTCCTGCTCGAGTTGTTGAATAGTAGCATCTTTAGCAGCTAGCTCATTCATTATCACACTGAGTTGCTGTGATTGCTGATTCATTAGATTTAAAGCATAATCTTGGAAATTCTCGTTATTAGCATTTGGAGCATGTTTACTCACATTTAAACTTTCAAACTGATGAGCCATATAGTTTGTATATAACTAATTAATTGAGCAAATCAACAAGTTAAGTAGGGTTCTAAATGGAGGATTCGATGCTTAGGACAAGTAAGGCTGAGAGGTGAAAAGAATGGATGAGTCAAGACTATGTATACTCTGGCAGATTCTGTCTTTGCCCACTCAAGGAAGATACTTACCAGAAGCAAATGAATTTATTTGTCAAGTGTACATTACACGTAACCAAGTCAGCATCTATGTAACTGTTCCTTTGAGCATTTGTTTGTGAGCCAAGGAAGAATATATGTAGATTGGGACAGATATGGAATTGAATCTACAGATATCCCTATAATGACAGTTTTTCTATCACGATAGAACAAGATATTTATGTAAATGTATTCCAGCTGTCTGTAAAAGCCATAGTATGATGCATACATATGACACCAGCCAGCTATAGCGTGATACACACATCACACTGGCCAGCTGTCTGTACTATGTACATATGTTATATGATGTGCTATGTATGCCGGCTGGGAGTGTGGATGACGTATTTGGGCTGGGTAAAATCATCCAGAGACGTCAGCGCGGGGTTTTCTAAAATACGTCAGATGTTTGCGCGTGGTGCACTAGGATAAATGCATGTTTTATAACCCATTTTTTTTTTTGTATACATACCACAAATTTATCCTCCCAAAAAAGTTACGTTACAAAAAAAAAAAATTATGTTACAAAAAAAAAAAATTCAAACAAAGTTATGCTACACTACTTTACCATATTTTTTTTGTTATGTTACCAAAACAACCAATTTGGATAACTAAAAAAAAATTTTGTTACCCAATTAGGCTGCTGTAACGTACCGTAATGTATCTGCCCACCGCTGTGCCATATGCCTTGTTCACGGCTCTCTTATTGCATGGAATAGTTCTAGACAAAGAAATGTTGTTGAATCAACTACTGAAGCAGAATTAAATCCACTTTCTGATGCATATCATGAAGGTCTGTGGTTAAGAAGTCTTTACAATGAATTATGGAAGAATAACTCCAAAATTTTTCATCAATAATTATAAAACTAGACATCTTGATATAAAAATGAAATCAATAAGATCAATTCTCAAACTCAAAACTCATCTCATCAAGTCAAACGTCAAACTCAAAACATTCACCTTTCAACAATCAACTCTCTTCTTCTTATTTCCCTTCTCTTTCTTCTTTTTCATTTCTCTATTTCTTTTTCTCTCTCAATTCAAGTCCACCATATTAAATCACTCTATTTTACTCTGTTGGAATATCAATGACTTGTAATTAAATATTTATCTTAAACTACTCTTACTACCTTATAAGACAATCTTATAAACTACTAAACTATCTAAACTATCTAAACTACTAAACTACTATTACTATACTATTACTCTACTTACTTAAACTATTAACTATACTATTAAACTACTACTCTATAACTGATGTTAATTCTCCTTCAGTTATAAACTACTAACTCAATAACTAATTTTACTTCTCCATTATTTATTAACTCTATTATACTACTCTTAGCTGATGTCAATTCTCCTTCAGTTATTTAACTACTATTATATCTACTATGATTATTCTATTTTACTACTACTATTTCTTTCTTATACTTAAATTTCTTTATTAACTTTTCTTCTTCTTACTATCCTAAATCTCCAAACTTTATTTCTTTTATTTTATTTAAAACTATTCTTTATCTTTTTGTATTTACTTTGATTATGTAAGCAGGACCTATAAATAGGCCTGCTCAACTATTGAAATAAATTCATCGAGTTATCTTCTTTTTCAAACTTGTTCATCCTCTTCTTTCATCTCAATTAACTCAGTGGTAGAGCTTTCAGCTTTTACCCTGATTTTCATCTCAAAAATCATCATACTCTTGGTGAGATCTTAGTCTCTCTGTCTTGTTCAATCATCATAAAACTTCATTCATCAACTAAATCTTAATCAACTTAGTGTCTTCACTTAAATCTACTCACGTAACAATCTACCCGAATCCCGCCAAGTCTTTCAATCTTAGATCTATCTTTCTTCAGTGTTGAGTTTGATTAATTCCTCCATCTCTTCATCTTCTTTCAATTAAAAATGTTTTTATTTCAATATAAAAATATCAAAAAATTCTAATTTGTTTCTCTTTTAGTTTTCTGCTCTTTGAAATTTAAATCTTTAAAAATAAATTTTAGTCTTTCACTTCTGACCACTTATTATCTCAAATAGGGAAAAATCAAAATTTAGAGATTTATTATTCCACCAACCAAAAACCTGGAGTGCACTGCCTTTTGAAGTCAGGACACTGTCAAGTTTGATGATTCATTTCCAAATATTTTTCAGCATTACTTTTAGTTGCTCAAAATTTCCAAATCTTTTTCCTGGCCTCCTGAAACCCCAGTTCCACTTTCTGGGCCTTTTAGTTAAAAAAAAAATATTCAGTTACTCCTTATACTTTAGGGATTACACAAGATCCAATAAAAAATTAAAAAAAAAACCTTATGGTGATTATGACTTTTTCTATTTTTCACAAATAATTTAAGCTTGATTTAGTGTTAGATGGAAATTTTAGCCATTTGGAGGAGCTATAAGGCTCTCTTAAAATCAATTTTTGTAAAAACTGGTGCATGAACCACTAAGAAAGTAAATTTAAAAGCAAATTATTTGTTGAATATTAATTGAATAGTTTCTTACAATTTTTTTTTTTTTATTCAATTCATTTTATTCATTTTCTTACTTTATTTAATTAAATGTATTCATTTAATGAAGGCTGTAGATACTCCTAATCCAAAGTCTACTTTCATCTATTTAGCTACAAGTCAAAAGTCAATTATTGTTAGAATTAAAATTAAAAACTTCTCAGCACAATTCATCTCATTAAATAAAACCAAGGAACACTGCAAACTAAAATTTAAACCTCAATATTGCTCATAGGTATTTCATTCTGATCCAAAACACAGTAGTGAATCTCAAACTAATCACTTCAAAAAATTTTCCCTTTCAACTTAGAACTCATTAAAACCTTAATATTGAAATAAGATCACCAAATACTCAAGGATCAGTACCCCAATACTTTTTTTGACCCAAAAAAGCTCATAAGTGTCAAGATGCATTGATTTATTTTAATTCTTTAAAAAGAATTAATTCTTTTTCCACTCATGGTTGTGAGTGTGATTTTTATTCTTAAAATATATTTTATAATATATTAATTTTATTTTATTTTTGATCATCATAGATGCTAAGAAATCTGTAAAGATCTATGACACTATGGATGAATCATATTAAATTTATTTATCATGATTTTATGCTTTGTTGTAAGCGTTCATGATTTCTTTTTTTATTTTAAATAAATTTTATTATTCTTGCTGATCATCATAATGATGTAATCTTAACAGCAATGATTTCATTATTGTCTCATGATCATTAGATCATAATGACATCATTTCAAAATTGATCATTCAATCTTGTTGATCATTATAAAATTTAAATTCTTTTTAAATTGTCACTCTTGTTTTCGATTCATCTTAATTATCTTAATCATTTTTATTATCATTAAAAATTATTTTTATTTTTCCCGTTATCAATATCATTCTTAATTTTAAATATCAAAACATATTATTACTTTATATTATATCATTTTATCTTTTATTAATTATTTTTATAATTATTCATTCAAACATTATTTTTATTATCATTAAACTGATTAGGCTATTATTCATCTTTGCCTTCAGGTACAGTTTCTATTTTTCTTATTTATAAACATTTTTCATTATTTTATTTTAAAAATGTTTTCTTAATTAAAATCAAGAATTATTTGTATTGACTTTAATAAAAATTACCTTCAGAAATCTATAATTTTGTTAATAAGGTGGATCAGGTGTGTCAAGGAGATTAGGAAAAAAGTTTTGAAATTTTTGAACAACTAAAAGTATTTTCCAAAAATATAAAAAAAAACACAATGGACTCCTGATGTCAAAAGGTGGTGCACCCCAGGTTTTGGGTGCTGCAAAAATCAACCCCAAAAAATTTATCACAGGAAAAATAAAATATATTGATTTATTTGAAGATATAAATTACTAGGAGAAATAAACTAAGACAAAAAACAAATTAGATTTATTTAAGATAAAAGAAAAAATTTTAAAATTTCAAAAGAAATAAAATAAACAAGCTAAATACTGAGAGTTGGTGAGTTTATTAAAAGATTTATTGGATTGAAGATCTGGATGACTTGCTTTGAATGGAGAAACTGAATATGTTGAGCATTATTTGATTAGATTGCGTTGGCTTGTTGAATTGATTGATTTGATTAGAGTTGAGGTTTTCATTATTTTATTTTGAAATGAATTCAAAATAAATAAATATATAAAACAACAGATTTACAAAATTTTAAGTATTTCCCTCACATGCCTGAAGAAGAGTTGACGGATATCCGTTAAATCATGTGATTCTTGATCATCTGACTCCTGAATGACCTGTAACATTCAAGTTACACCTCCTTTTCAACCAGCCCCAATCAGTTTTGCAGATTACTTCCTTCCATATAAAATCTGATTGGTGCAATTCTATTCTTCTAGAGCAAAAGAGATTCAGTCAGTCCCTCTTGATCACCTCCGAAGAAAATTTGATATTTGGCTTTTCAACCTCCTCACAAAGATTCTTTTGTGATAGTTCTAATACTGTTGTAGATTCAATTCCAGACGTAACTTATTTGAACGTAGGACTTTTGCTTTAAATCGATTATTCAAAAAATGTCTGACATCGACAAGAAGTTTGAAAAAGTGAGTTTCCAGAACAGTTTCAACAAAGATGAAAGAAGAGTTATCAGTGTGGTGATCTGGAATGGATTGAGATGACGCTCGCTAATCAATTCAAAATTTCAAAATTTTCACACTTTTTAGGCCGTTGTTCTTGTCAAGGAGCTTCCGAGTGATGGAGATAATAAACCAAGTCAAGAAGAACAACTGGAATTTTATGGCCTGTTCAAGCAAGGTATGCATCTGAGCTTGTTAACCAATTCTCTTTTCCTTCTCAAGTCATCACTTGTTTTTTGTAAATTCAGAATCGAAGAATTGATGACGTGACTAACAAATTTAACTTAAAATCAAAACGTTGTTGTAGCCACTGAAGGTAATGTTAACATACCCAGACCCGGAATGATGGATTTCACCAAAAAATATAAATGGGTTCGGTGTTGTTTTAATCTATTCAATCCACAAAGCAAACCCAATATTTATTTATTGGTCTTTTGCAACATTTGGATTTGTATAAATTAGGACGCATGGAAGGCCAAGGAAAATATGGATCAGGCTGAGGCCAAAAAGAAATACGTTGAGGTATGCCCTCGGCTTTTGTCATAACCTGTCGCTCATCAAATCTAGTTTAACCTCTAATATTATATCCAAATCAAAAATCCTGATGATACGATTCCTTAAAATGTTGAACAAAATTTTGATTTGACGGATTGACCATGATTTGTTCATAAAGTTATTGGTTAATAAATTAAAATCTTCAAGTGACCAAGAACAAGCTAAAAAGATCCTTGAACAAGTTAAGTTTTATAAATCTCTCTTTTGACTAATGAATTTTCAGGACTGGATTTTTTTAATTGTTAAAATTAAATCAAACTTCATTTTTTGGTTTGCTTTTCCTTTAGCTTGAATCGAATTGATAACAAGTCTAGATTTCGTTGTCTATTTACATTTATATATCCAACCTGCATTATTTTTCTCTGTCCATTTTTTCTTCTTAGTTGATTGATTCTTCGCATCATGTACATTGAAAGTGAAATGGAAAAATCAAAACGCAATTAGAAAAAGAAGAAACTTGAACCAGAAAGAAAGCAAAAAACAAAAACAAAAATCAATGCAATTTATCTATCATTACCATCAACCAAATAAAAAACTTTTGAAAGCACAGCTCACTTTGTTAAAAACTTGCCGAAATGGGTTGGAGCATTGGGGAAAACCTTCATGGGGCATTGTAAGTGGGAGGGAAGTGTCAATCTGACTTTTGAATAATACCATTGGCTTGAAACAGTATAATCAAATGATATTTCTTTTCTTTAAATACTCATTTTATACAATCCACACAGTTTCTTCGAGTTTCATCAAATCAATAAGAAAAAAAAAAAAAAAACAGAGAAAGAATGTCAATATAGAAAAAAAGAAAAGAAAAGCAACAGAGTACAGAGAAATACAATAAGTCCATGAGTTTGATAAACAAAAATCGTTTCTTTTTTTGGTTTGTGTCAGGTTCAAAACTAAGTCAACATAAGAAAAAGCTAAATACAAAATATAAGAAGAGAGTATTGAAAAAAAGGGGTCATTTGTTGATACTGAGTTTATTCTTTTCAAAAAAACATGAAAGAAGGGATGAGACCCGTAAGCGAAAAAATGTGAAAGCGTTATTGTTTTCTTGTTTTTGGTTTAGTACTAAATGGGTAAAGTGAAGATAATTTGATATGTAAGATCCATTGATTTTTTTGTTCACACTTGTGAAAAGAAAGAAAGAAAAGAACAGTTGAAAGAACAAAACCGAAGTTGTAAACGAGAAGCATGATCTAGAAAGCAAAACAATAAAAAAAAAAAAAAAAAAAAAGGGGAGAAAGGTACCACAGGGTGAGTAAATGAAAAATCATCGAAGTTTAGAAGAGATCAAGTTGAAAAAAGAGCGAGAAGATTTCATGTGAGAAGCTGAAGTGGAGGCAGTATTGTGATTATTGACAAGAGTAGGATCTAAACAAGCCTTTGGAAGTGTATCCACATTTTCATCCGAGTCTGAACGTTGAAAATGATTTGGACCAGTAGAATTGAAGAAGAGGAAATTGGCTTTGTCTAAGAGATTTGATGCAGATAATCGACGTTGTCTACCATCTGATTTATTACGTTGGCTATTAGACATATCCATATTATTAGGCTTATTACCCAACCTTAAGATTGAACTAATTCTCTTTTGATCTTCCTTCCTTGATGCCATCTTAAATGAGATGGGTTCCTTGGTAGTAATCTTGCTTGGTTCCTGTTCCAAATCATTTGGTTCTTGTTGAGTTTGTGCCATCATAATAAATTCATTGTTATCGTTATGGAACATTGGAGAAGAATGTTGAGTAAGAAATTCTAATTGACTTTCTAAATAACTTGAATTTCTATTTCTACCACAACTATGACCAGATAGAAATCGATGATGAGATTTTACTTTAGGAATTCCACCAAATGATGGTGACTTGGTGTGACGATGACTAGTACCGCTCTTTATTGAATTGATTGATGGTGATTTAGTTTGGTTATTATTATTCAAATTTGGTTTTAAACTTGAGTCTGCAGTAGTGGGTCTCATGAATGCAGAGTTCCGCTTATTAGCTGCAGATTTTAATAAGCTAACATTTTCTATTGAGCGATTCAAATCCATTTCCGCATGGATATCGTCGGATTGTTGATTAATGACTAGTGAGCTTGGTACGAGAGGTGTTAATTGTTGTGATGAAGATGGAACAAAGGAAAAAGACAAATCTGGCACGGTAGGGGCAAGGATATCAACGTTTGATAAACTTTGTAAAATCCAATCTTGAGAAGTTGTGGATGGGACAGAGGAAAAGTAGGATGAAGCACTAATTGAAATCGATGAAGATTCAGATACTTCCGATAATGTGGAAGCGGTGGTGTGATCTGGTTTGGTATAAAGTTCAAAATGTTCTAGTGACGACATCATGTCCATCTTGTTGGTGTTAATGGTTGAAATAGTTTTAGTTGGTGTTGTATTCAATTGAGGTTCTACATTTATACTATTATCAAAGGGAATAAATGGAGTAGGATTATTAAAAATCAAGTTAGATGATGAGAAATGGTTGGAAATATTAAGACAATCTTCTGAAGTGGTTGAATTGGACTGCATGTTTTCTTTCCTTTCCTTTGCTACTGTATACTCGAAGTGTATAAATGAATTGAAGGGATTTGTTAATCAGAAGAGATGAATCAGATGATGAGACTGGATCGTATCAATCAATCACTGACTTGAGTATAAATGGCAAGTGTTTAATACAACTCTTTTATTTCTTTTTTCTTTTTTTTTTTTTTTAAGTTGATTAATCTGATTTAGATTGGAATGGACTGAAGCGAAGATGATTCAGACTGAACCAGTCGCTGAATTAATGAAGAAGTTGGATATTTTAAATATTGTCAAAATATTTAACCTAGAACGATTCAACAAGCAGTCAATACTCGAGGTAACTAGTCATGGAAGGGGTATG
>KN362561.1:0-12167 GCA_000785685.1 Uromyces viciae-fabae | reverse complement strand
TTTCATTCTGGATAACCATTGAGGGAAGTTACTGTCATTGAGTTTGGGAATGTTTGCTTTTTCGTCGGAAAGTTCAGTTGACATGTTGAATTTTAAGTTTATTGACTTAAATTGAATTGCTACCCTTTTGACTAAGTCGATCAGGTACTAGAGTTAAAAAGAGAGCGAACGATGGAGGAATAGAACACTGGTAGGTAGCTAGGGTTAACAAGGTGTAAGGATACACCAAGGATTTGCAGCGATCCAATGAGTCCGCTAGACTAGTAAACCAATTAACAATGACACGTCTTTTTCGGCCTATATCGAGTCAAACAATTGACTGGAAATCTGATAATTTTCAGACTTAAAAAGGATTTTGATTTCAGCACAATATAAAAATAAAAAAATGATAAAGAATCAAAAGGAAGAAAAATAAAAATAAGAATAAACCTTAAAAAGGGTAGCAACAGATAAAAATAAGAATGACCAGCTAGAATAAGAGACAAGTGAGGTACAAACTAGAAATAAGATTGAGTTAGTGTTTAATAAGTGAATATAAAAATAATAAAAATAAAATAAAGTAAAATAAAAATGAGAATGATTAAATACCAAGATGGGCTAATAGTTTTAGCAGTTGTACCTGATTCCTTGTATGAGAAAGTGTGCTGATGAGAAAAAATAAAAAGGAATAACGGAGTTTGATAATGAGAAAGGAGTTTGTGAAAGTGATGTGAAAGAGATGTGACAGGATAAAAATAAAAAATAAAATAGAAATAAGAAGATGAAATAAAAAATAAAAATAAAGGAAAAAAAAAATTAAGTATAAATCCAACATAAAGAAGTACCTAAAGAGAAGAGCCCTTCAATTGTTGATGTGATTGACCCAGATTTAGACTTGTTTCCAGTTCAAAATCCCTCTGATTCTGAAAAAACCAATCAAGATGTGATTCAAATTTGTCTCGAGGCATACTTGAATAAGTATCTCTCCACCCCCAAAGTGATTCCACAGAAGAAAAATATTCAGGCCCAGGCTCAAAAAAAGTGGGAAGAGCTCTCTAAAGCCATTAATTTTGTTGCATCGGAATACAAAAAGAAAGCTTGAAAGGACAACAATTTCCATTATCCTGCGGACACCATTGTAAACCTGGTTGAATTCAACTTTTTGCGGCAAGATTACACCCTGAATGGTATCAAGAGTCCTTCCCTTACTGCTGCCCTGGCTGCTGCTCAAACATCAATGCAAAGATGTGCCTTAATAAAAGAAACAAATCAAAAACCACTGAGTGGTATCTATCCAGCAAGGACTATAGCTTGTCAAGCATCATGGATTGTTAATAACTGATCAATTTTGAAGACTCAAGATGGTAAAAAAACCAATCACCAATCTTTCATCAATAACAAGGACATTTTTCAAGCACTTTTTACTTGAGCTGCCTCTCAGCCACCTGGCGAAGTAAGCTGTTTTGACTTCATCTTTCAAGCTCCGATTAAAAAACTGACCCAAATTCTTGCAGGTTAATCCCAGCACCTTTCAAAAGTATGCTATCAAGACAGTCTTACCTCAGTTTGGAATTGATAAACACATTGCTCGAAGTACAATAACCCAATGGATGTTCAAGATGGGATTCAGTCCCCAGTCATACCGAAAATCACTTTACTTTGATGGGCATGAAGGATCAGATGTAGTTCAAGCCAGAAAAAAATATATTGAAAATTATAGAAAACTTTGAAGCCTATCCCATATGTATGGAGGTGAAAATTTATATATTCACACAGAAGTTGAACCCGATTTTCTTGAAAAAAACCAAGAAACCATATTTATTTACCATGATGAATCCACAGTTCATGCAAAAGAAAGACCTCGACTAGCCCGGCTTCTTCCTGGAACAACTAAAATCCGTTCCAAAAACACCGGGTGTTTGATTCATATGTCTGATTCCATCCTTGAAACCACTGGACAACTCAAGTTAACAGCTCGGCAATACAAACATTCACAACAATCAAGTGGAGCAAAGCCAGAATCCGATGATGAAGCCACAGTAATTTATCCCGGTGCAAATGGAGACAAATGGTGGGATATGGAGCAACTATGCCATCAAGTTGCCTGTAAAGCCATCACAATCTTTCAAACAATTCAACCTAACTCACAAGCTGTATTTATTTTTGATTGTTCTTCTTCCCATGGCGCTTATGCAAAGTCTGCACTGAGGGTTCAAAATATGAACCTCAGTCCTGGTGGGAAACAGGGACTTCTCTGAGACACAACTATCCCCTTTGATGACCCATGCATACCAGAGCATCTTTGAGGAAGACATCAATCAATTATTTTTGATAACTACCATCCTATTCATCCTGGTAAGGCCAAGGGAGGACAAGTATTACTAGAAGAGCGTGGCCTTTGGAGCCATTACACCGAGAAAGCTAGAAAATCTGGACAAGCACCTCAGAAGTTCCGGTGAAAGAAGTGTATAGCCTCAGGAATCCAGAAGGACTTGATCCAAAAATCACAACGATTGATCCTGCAAGCTGAAGCAACTGGATACTTCATGTCTCAAGATCAATCAATCAAAGAAATATCTTCAACAACAACTGAACAAGACTCTAACTTACAGCTCAATCATGATGGTCATAACAGAGGTTCTCGGACTTGTTGCTGGTCCATGATCCTCTCGCTTCAATCTGACTTTGCGAACGAGCGGCCTTTGCTTCAAACAATCATTGAAGATACAGGGCATATTTGTTTATTCTTACCCAAGTTCCACTGTGAGCTTAATCCAATTGATCTTTTCTGGTCTTATATTAAGACAGGTATGCATTCTAAAACAGTTCCGAAACACACGTTTCTCCAAGATGAATGTGACAGTGCACCACTGACTTTTTTTTTTGAACATATTTTTATGCATCCTCCATAGCTTATAGAAAAGATGCTCATTGGCAAAAAACCTTTGCTGATTGCAAGGTACTTTTTGAAAAAATTTATAAGGCCTGTCCTGTCATCACCATACGAAAGTATTTCCGTCGGATTTACCGACAGATATCTGTCTATGAACAAGGCTACAATGGCCCTCAGGGTGCGTTATTGATGAAAAAATACCGCTCACATCTCTGTATCCCTCGACAGGCTGACATGAGAATTGTTGTTCTTGAAGATTTTTGGACTAAAAAGTTCGAAGAAATTTAGAGGAGAAAAACTTTCAGGGAGCAGCTGAATGCTCTATTGCCTGAGCTTGGGCTGAAGGACACGAGTTTGAAGAAGATAGGGAAGATCAAGTGTTTTTGAGACACTTGGATTGACTCAGGGATTAAATGCGGAAGAGAGAGAGAAGGTTTTTATGAATCAATGTTTTTTATTACGACATGCAAGTTTTCCTATACAAATAGGAAATACAAACACCCCAAACATATGGGTGAACAAACAACAAAATGAATATATTCATATTGATTCTTAACACTAACTACTAACTAAGTAATTTACTAAACTATACTACGCTTCAACTAGAGGCACTACTTAAACTCTGCTTTAACTAAAAGCAACTAACTTAGACTAAACTGACTAATCTTTGTAACTAACAAAGATAACTACTTACTTGGATTAAGAAACTATCTTAATTCAGAACTATTTTTAGAAATGTAACTAACATAATCTAAGACTTGAGAATAACTACTTTAGACTTGAGGATAACAGACTAGAACATGTTTCAGTCATTAATTTGACTCTTGAATTTCAACAGTTCTCACTCAATGAAACAACCCCTTTCTTTAAGCCTTTATCTCTTCTTTTTCAATTTTTTTTTTTTCATTCGCTCTTGTCTTTTTTCTTTGACTTGCTCAACTCACCCTTGAATTGCTTTCTTCTTTTCAACTCAATCTTGAATCACTTGCCTATTTTCAACTCAATCAATTCTCTTTAACTCGACTGCTTCCTTTCAACTCAATATTTTTTTTTCTACTTAACTCGCTCTCTTCTTTCACCCTCAATCTCTTCTTTTTCAATTTTTTTTTTTTCATTCGCTCTTGTCTTTTTTCTTTGACTTGCTCAACTCACCCTTGAATTGCTTGCTTCTTTTCAACTCAATCTTGAATCACTTGCCTATTTTCAACTCAATCAATTCTTTTTAACTCAACTCGACTGCTTCCTTTCAACTCAATATTTTTTTTTCTACTTAACTCGCTCTCTTCTTTCACCCTCAATCTCTTCTTTTGGAATTCTACTTTTCTCTCCCAATTATTTCATTTTTTCATCAATGTTTTTCAATGAACTCTTTATATGTTTAAATTTTTTCTGATTAGATTCACTTCGCTATCAATCTGACTAATGATAAAAATGATAAAATAGCTTTTTTTTCATTTGAAATTACACCTTTGTCTCCTGATTGTTTCCTGTTTTTCATCAATGTTTTTTAATGAACTATACATCTTTTTAATTTTTTTTCCTGATTTAATTAACCTTGCTATCAATGTGAACCAAGATAAAAATGAAAAAAAAAACTTGAAAGCTATTTTTATGGGTTTAAACTATAGTTTAGAGCCATAAGTATGGTCTTATGGTCACCTAAAGCCATATGTCCGGATTTCCGAGTAGAAAAAAATAAAAAATAAAAACGGGTGGACCAATTGCTTTGCCAAGATTTATTTGAAGAGCCCTCACCTCAGGGACTCCAAAAATGTGGTTTGGGTGTGTTGTTAGCCCCTGTTGGGGGTGTCATTTCGCCCCGCACATTGAAGTCACTTTTACCAGGTAGCCACACACAGAAATTACACGCGCGCAACTGTACTTCTTTAATTTCTTCATTTGATTTCCCATTTTTTAAACACTCTAATACAAAGTATCTTCCTTATTTAGCATCAAGTTGAATTTTAATTTTTCAAAAGCCATTTTTTCACAAGCAATTAAATTTCTTTCTGTAAAATCATCTCCAATATATCATTATGTAGACAGATAGGAAAAATGTGAGAAATATATTACAGACCAGACTCTCGCTGTTCTAAAAAGTTTTTATAGGCAGCAAAGGGAGTGATGTTTGATGGTTTTTTCGGACTGTTTGGATTCAAATTGGAAATATTTGAAGCTTTGCATTTCATGGGAGATAAACTTTTCCTAGAAGAAGTCAATGGTTCGTCTGAATCTGAAGAAGAATTATCAAGATTGAACTTCCTTTGCCATCCATCAAAATGAGACACATTTTGTTTACCTTTTTTTTTGAGTCGGGATTGGTGGAATTAAAGTGATTATGAGCCTGGGCTGATGTTGGAGGCTGGGGTATATTCAATTTGGTGAGATGTTCATCATTGACCTGAAGACATAACACAAATTTGTGAGTCAAGGAGCTACTTTTGAACAGAATGAGTTTGCATTTACTTACAACTGGACTTAAATCAACCAAGTTGTTAGACTTATTTGGAGTAAGGATGGCTGGTGTGGACCCCTGTACCCGCGCGGGTCCGGGTACCCACTGTATTTTTGGCCCAAAATGGATACACAGACTTTTAACTGGAACCGCCTGGGGCGGTACCCAGGTGTTTTTGGTGGGTACCATGGGTACTTGCTCATCAATTTACACATTTCAGGTTCATTTCATGTATCTAACTGAGCTACTAACTATTTCTAACGACTATATAATTGCTATAAAACTACTATTTCCTTCCTTTTCTTTCTCTTTTTTATTCTCTCCACACTCATACTTTCATTCCATTTCTTGAGGACCCCATCAGCTATCTTTTTATTTTTTGAATAAAACACCACCATCATTTCCCTTCACACCAAAGCTGCACTAAGCCTGTGCCTTGCTGTCATGACATAATGTCAACCAAAGCTGAAGGCCCTCTCAAAATCCACAGAGGTAGCTAAATAACATAAGAAAAAAAAGTCAGAAAAAAAAAATATGTCGAAAGAAAGAAAAGCCTAACCTGGACAGCTCAGCCAAAATCCCCCCATAGTTGTTGCCTTTTTTCTTCTGATTCAGCCACCACTAAATGCCATTTACTGGATTTAATTGATCCAATATAATAACCCCTGTTAGCCAAACATCTAAGGTGTCAGATGACAAGGTGTTGACTGCGCGCGCTGCCAATGCTGCTCTGAGCTGAGATATGAAACCTGTTTGGGGCTGGAAATCAAACATGGTAAGCACAATATCACCCGAGTGGTTTGAAATTGACATGTACTTACTTTGGCCTTAGTCACATCCGGTCTCATGGACACATCTATCACCTGCAGTTTAATTTCTGATCCCAGAGCTCTCGAGTAAGCCAGATGGCTTTGTCAATCCAGTCCTGGCTCCAACCAGCGATTTTAAAGTATTGGTCTTTGAAGGATGGAAGCAGAACTAGATATGCATCCATCAGTGAGTATAATTAAGAATCAGGAGAGAGAGAAACTGCTTACTAATTGCCATTTGATATAAAGGAGAGCAGTCGGTTAAAGTATTGTATTTGTTGGTCAGTTTCGAGCCCGCGCGACAGGCATTCCACAAAGCTGGGGTGATCTTCCTGTTGAATATGATAGTGGAAAGATGTTTGGTTATCTGATCTATGTAGACTACAGTGTGTGATAACCGGGCCAAGCCCTCAGTTGACTCTTGGAGTGTGATTTCAAGAAATGGTTGTAATACTTCCGCTAAATCCCTGGCAAGATTGATCTTGGAGTGGTTAATTTGACATTTGAAATCGGCACGGAAGTCCATACTTCTTATCCTTCTGCCACTCCAATCTGAAAGGAAAGAGTTCAGAACAATGGTAAATAAATAACAACAAAGTGAATTGGGGAGTCACATTGCTGAGTGACACCTAAAAATGGCATTGAGTTGAACTAGAGTAGAATTCCACCTTGTTTTGACGTTTTCTCGATAGTGTGTGGTTTTTTGCACAAGTGTTCTTTGCACCACTCAACAAAGAGAGATTTCGAATTAGGCAACTTCTTAATTTTTCAAACAATTGAGCAGAACTAAATATGGCAAGACAGATGATTAGAATCATGAAAGAGACTCGAAGAAGATAGATCGATATGACCTTTGCAAGTTTTTTCTGAAATTAATTCAACATGTACCCATCATCATTGTCTTCCTTGCTCAAATCTTCAATGTTGCCCAACTCGAGGTCCTCCTTGTTGGCCAACTTGGTCACTTCAAGGGGTTCATCCACTTCATTATCTTCTTTGTTGTTGGAGTCAGATGTGTCTTTGGATTTTTTCTAACTGGGGGAATGGAGGTGGAGGAGGAAATGAACAAAACAAGACAAGAATGCAATAAAAAATAATAAGAAAGAGATAGAAAAGATCAATCTCACAATTTAATTTGCTTTTGAGCATTGTCTTCATAATCATCAGAGTTGTCGTCAGAAACCTCATCGACCTCATTGTCTTGCTTCTTTGATTGAGCCTTCTTGCTAGTCTCAGATCCAAATGGTCATAATACGGCTTTGGCAATCAGATTCAGGATATAAGTGAAGCAGAAAATCCAGTGAGCCTCTCCCTTGAGGTTAGGCCACTTGAGCTTCTTTAGCTCATTTACCATCATGAAGTTTTCAGAAACTATGCCAAAGCTTGCATCAGCACCCGTGATAACATGAACAAGATGGTATGATAAATGCAATGGGACTTACCTTTGATTGTATTTCAAACTTCTCCACTATTGTTTGAACACTCTCTGCCAGTTACTTGCCGGTGTGACTCTGAGAAAGTTTGATGAAATCAATTGGAGTTGCTCCAAGCCTTGGCTTTGTGCAATCATCCTTGCTAAGCCGGTAGATCAGATATAAAATCCATTTGATGATTTCCACGTGTCAACACCAAGATACAATGCTCCAGTGTGGCCCTGGAAAATCAAGAAGTGAGGATTAGAAATATTAATATTGAATGAAAAAGAAAGATGGCTCACCTTCAATGCCACCTTCAAATCATCCTGGACCAAAGTGTATATCTGATGGATCACCTTGGAGAGCAAGTGTTGGCTGGGAAGGTGCTTGAAAAATTTCAAACTTCTCCACTATTGTTTGAACACTCTCTGCCAGTTACTTGCCGGTGTGACTCTGAGAAAGTTTGATGAAATCAATTGGAGTTGCTCCAAGCCTTGGCTTTGCGCAATCATCCTTGCTAAGCCGGTAGATCAGATATAAAATCCATTTGATGATTTCCACGTGTCAACACCAAGATACAATGCTCCAGTGTGGCCCTGGAAAATCAAGAAGTGAGGATTAGAAATATTAATATTGAATGAAAAAGAAAGATGGCTCACATTCAATGCCACCTTCAAATCATCCTGGACCAAAGTGTTTATCTGATGGATCACCTTGGAGAGCAAGTGTTGGCTGGGAAGGTGCTTGAAAAAGGTTGGATGTAGTATCCTCCTCAAGCTTGGATCTTCAAAAACCAAGATTGGTCATCCTGCCTTGGCGCACATTTTGCTCACCTGTTGAGTAATGGGGGACAGTTAACACAGAGAAGGGGATGAGGGAAAGAAATCGATTGAAAGGGGGATGCGATAATTGATTGAGGGAAAGGATATTGGAATAAAAAATCCTACCTCTTGTGAGTTGATATTGCCAGTTCCTTGGATACCAAGTGATGCAAGAGTTTGGTTCTCAGCTTGCTCACCATGTCGCTTCGAGCAGGAAGCTGCTTGCTTGAGTAGATTGCTGCAACTTGAATTGGTTGTCAGCCAATTGATCCTGGTTCCACATCTGTAAGGTTGGAGCAGAGGGTTAGCTAATGGGGAAGATGTGAGATAAAATGAATGACATACACTTTACAGGGATAAGTGATCATCTGGTGGCCGTTCTTATGAAGCTTTTTTGACAGCTTGGGGGTGTTGTACAATATATAACTTGGACTGACAGCGGTCCTGGAAATTCTCTGTGCTCGGGCTGAATCGTTTATGTCAGCAGAGGGAAAGTAAGAGAGAAAGAGAATAGATGATTGAAGAGCTCACTTATTTCTTCCAACAGTGGGCCAGCTACGCTACAGGTAACGTGGAGTGTAGCTTATTAAGCTACACTACAATGTTGAAACATGTAGCGTTATTTTTTTTGAAGCTACAGCTACAGGAATTTTCGGAGAAAAATAAAACCAGGTAGCGTAGTGTAGTGTAGTGTCTCAAAAAAAAAAAATAACGCTAACAGGAATCCCTGTGAACTGTAGCGTAGCGCTAGTAGCTATTGGATTTGCTACACTGCATGAAAGCGTAGCGCATTCAATTGCTACGCTGCATGAAAGCGTAGCGCATTCAATTGCTACACTGCATGAAAGCATAGTGCATTCAATTTCTACGCTGCATGAAAGCGTAGCGCATTCAGTTTCTACGCTACATGAAAGTGTAGCACATTCAATTGCTAAGCTACATGAAAGAAGAGCGAATTCAATTGCTACACTACATTAAAGGGTATCTGATTCAATGGCCACGCTAAATGAAAACATAGTGAACATTCCTTTTCTAGTTTCATTTAAATTTCTTCCTTGTTATCAAGATCAAAAGATACTCTAAGGTAAATCTATAATTCTCATTTAGATTTAAATCAAGTTATCAAAATAATTTCTCATATTGTTGTTTCTCAGTTTCAATTAATTCTATTAAGTTGTGTTTACCTTACTTGCTGCAATAAAGGATCATAACCAAAACTCTCTAAGCTTACAGCTACATGAAAGCATAGCTCATGAAAAATTCTATCAGTAAAATAAATAAATTAAGTAAAATGAAAATAAATAATGAAGAATAAAGAAATATTTGAAAGAAACTAATTATTCTTTGGAGGAAAAATTGAAATATTCAGATATAATACCTATAAGATTTGCACAACTAAATTTTTTAATAAATGAATAAAAGGAGAATGTTTACAATTTTCATTTTAAATTGAAGATAAGCAATGAAAAAAAAAAAAAATTATATACATTAAGGCAGCTGAATCAGATCTTTTAACAAATTCAATTTTATTATAGATATCTCATATATAATATTTTAATTCTGAATTGAACTTTTTACAATCAATATGAATTGTTATTTTTTTATTCCTTTAATTATTATTTAAAATGTTATATATATAATATTTTAATTCTGAATTGAACTTTTTACAATCAATATAAATTGTTATTTTTTTGTTCCTTTAATTATTATTTGAAATTTTATTGATAAATATTCTAAAAATTGAAATTGATTGCTAATTTTAATTTTTCTGATTTGGATTCTCATTGTTTTATTTTGATCCAAAATGAAAATCATATCAGAGTAAAAAAAAATCTTATTTGAGTAAATTTGAAATCAATCTGAACAATAGATTTTCAATCTCAATTCTTTTAATTTTATTTCACATTTTTAGTAATGTTTGTTCACAAAAAGATTTGTTTTATGTTTTCTTTCCATGATTTAATTTAAATCATGTATTCACCTGTTATTTGATCTTTTGAGAATAATCTTAATCATTTCTATTTGATCTAAATCATTTTTGACTTTGAATTTCATTTTTACTTAAGAATAAAAATGATTTTTTTATATTTTTATTTTCATTTATTTGAATAAAAATTAATAGTATTGAAATTAAAATCATCAAATCAATTTCTTTCTTTGAATTTTTTATTTTACTTGAATTCAATTTTATCTTTAATAATTTTATTTTTAAATTTTAAAAAAACTTACAACTTTTAATTTTGTTATCTTGTTTTCTTTTTTTCAATTCCACTCAGAAAGTTTTGATAATGTTTTGTGCCTTCTCACAGTCCCTGTAAACTTTGCATCCCTCTGCTAGCCAAATGTGAGACACAGCATTCTTCTATTATGATGTCTTTGATGGATCAAATCAGGTCAAAAACACAAAATTTTTGGCAGTCATCCATCATATAACCATTTCAGACAGAGCACAATATGAGCAAGCAAAAAGAAAAAAAAAAACAAAAACAAAACAAAAGATGTGAGCTTAAAAGATAATTAATCAATAAATTCATTTATTGTTTTTTTTTGATAATGGAAGTAGAGTGTAATAAAAATCTTTGCTTGAAGGACACAAGATGACTTACCTTGCCCTTCTCCCTATATTGATAAAAAAATAGAAAAGGGAAGCAGTGGATTTCTGAAATAAAATAAAAATTAGCAATCTAAGAAAAAAAGAAAAAAAAAAACATCAAACAAGAAATCCTAGGTGACTTACATCTTCTATTTTTCAATCCAGTTATTTATAAACAATGGAGTAAGAAACAGGGGAAGAGGATGAAAAAAAGAGTTAGTCAAATATTGCTTGGAGAAGAGTAAAAAAAGACTTACCTGGAATCAATGTTTTTTTTTCAGTTTTGGTCACTTAGGAGAGGCAGAGTAGTTTTTTCTTTCTTTTTTCTTTCTTTTTTCTTTGGTGCAAATGTGGGTGAGGGTTTTTGTTTTGTGGGTTAGGTTAGTCAGTTTTTATTTTTATTTTTATTTTATTTTTTTTGAATGGATGTGTGGGTTAGGGTTTTTTTTTTGTGGGCTAGGGTAGGTTCTTTATCAAAAAAACTGTAAAACAGCAAGTTAAAAAATATATCTACTTACATTGTCATTGGTGAAGCGGTAAATGGATGCACCATGAGTATCTGCCCACACCTAATTGAAGGTCAGAGGTTTGATTCCCTCATGGATCACTCAGAATTAAGCTAGTTTTGAAAAATTTCTTTTAAAATTTGACCCAATCAATTGATTTTGTGTTCCACTAAAGTTCAAAAAATTGTCTAGGTAAAGTATAGCTTAAAACTGGTGTAGCTGTAGTGTAGCTTAAAAATGATGTAGCTGTAGTATAGCTGTAGTGTAACCAAAATCCTCTTGTAGTGTAGCTTAAAATCTCTTTTACTGTAGTGTAGCTGATACTGCGCTACCTCATATCTGAAAATTTGTAACTTGTGCAAAATTTATGCTACAGAGGAGCGTAGTGGGAAGAATTTTGCTGCTAAAGCTACGGAATATCTAAAAAAAAAAGATCCACTACACTACACATTAGCATAGGGGGAATAAACTTACGCTAAAGCTACACAATATTTCTAAAAAAAACCAAGTGCTATGCTAAATGTTGCTGGAAAAATAGTGTAGTGTAGTGTAGCGGCCCACCGTTGGTTCTTCTTGATTGGTGAGTTGTTGGACAATCCCTCCACTTTCGGTCAAGGTACTTACTGTAAGAATTTGTAGTTTTGAAAAGTATGGAGAGTTTTGAGATGAGATTTTTATTTTTATATTTTAGTTTTT
>JNCO01006586.1:0-12891 GCA_000785685.1 Uromyces viciae-fabae | reverse complement strand
GGGGGGGGGGGGAAATAAAAAGATTACAAAAATATTAATTATTGGGGAAGCAGGTGTGCTTATTGCCTATTCAGAGCATGTCTAAAGGGGGAAAACTGTTGAGTGGTTTGGAAGTTATGGGGAAAAGAAAATTGGGTACCATTCAAGGAAAAATTTCTGTACCTCTTGTGCAAGAAGAATTTAAGCTCTAAGTCCCTCCTTTGGGAGGGCGGCTTTGCCACAGACCTTTTTGGAGGGCGGCTGACCACTCAGACTTAGTTAAGTTCGTGTTTGCCAGCATCCTTGTTAACTTGCAAGTATATTTTTTGGGGGCCAAACAAACGACTACACTGGGGGGCAGATTTTTAGCTGAAGGACTACATTTGGTTAGGAGGACCAAGAAACTTAGTTGTTTGCCAAAAGTTTTGTAGTTGATTTCCAAGTTTTCCATATACAAAAATTACTGTAGTCGTGGCAAAAATTTTAGTCTGCTGACTACAAAGGTTTAGTTGGCATGCCGGATGCATTTTTTTTTTGTCCAACTACAAATGTAGTCGGGGATGCTATTCCTTTTTCTTCACACTACTCTGAGATTGTCCAACTAACAGACTATTCATTAAAATGAAACTACTCAATAGGAATAAATCAACCAAGCAAGAAAAAAAATATGTATATTTCAAAGAATCATTCCTCTAACAATTCAAAACAATGGTTATATTTTTTTTCCCACCCCAAAGCCTCATTTGATGCTGTTTTCCTCCAATATTTTGAGCCTCTAGGAGCTGCAAAGATTCTGTTCTTCATTTGAACTGTAACAAAATCCTTCCATGAATCAACAAAAACAAGGAAGATAGGGGGATTATTGTTGGGGGAACAAAAAAAGGAAAAAATGTTTGATAATAAGCTTTGAAAAAAAAGAAAACAGGCCTTTCAAATGCATTTGCCATTTGCTGCCCAGTCTCAGGCATTGACATCCAGTTTGAGTAAACACAGGGTCCATGTGGCAAAGAAATCTTGATTCAATCTAATGATTCTTCTATATCTAAAAAGTAATTTCCTTTGACATACCACCCTCTTCTATTGACTATTTATTTGTAGATGGCTTCTTGTACTGAAAAAATTCATCTTGACCTATTCCCAAACAATGAGAAACAACTCTGAAACCACAGTGAACATCTGATTCAACATTTAAAACTTTCTCCACAAATGGTTCACAGAGTTCTGGAAGTTCTTGGATTGATCCAGGAAATAAAGGCAGCCCATCAGATAAGTTTTTGATATTCGTAAAGGTCTTGTTGATTTATTCCTTGGAACCACCAATTGTTCTTCCTCCTTCAACTTTAAATCTAAATTTTCCTGCTTCTTTTCAGATAATTTCAATATTATTTTCTGTTTCTTGGTTGGAACTGCCAATTTTTCTTCCCCCTTCACTTTCAAATCCAACTTTTCATTCTTGTTTTGAGATAACTTCAATATTGGCTTCTTTCTTGTTGTGGGTGGTTCAGATTCAATTTGTCTTTTATTTTAAATGTGTTCAAACTCAGAAAGATTGCGCTTTTCCATTTCAATTTTGGGTCTTCCATGTGTTGTTTGGGCCTTTTTGGGTAATTGAACATCTACAACAGTCGCAGGTCCTTCAAGGAGTTTTGATTTTTTTTTGAGATGCAAATTTCTCTGAACAGGCTGAAAATTTTCCAATTTCTTCTTCCATTCTTCCATTTGGTTCAAAAAATGATTTCTTTCACTCTCTGTAGTAGATTTGGAGACTTGATCAATCTTGAAAGGGTAATTAAAAATGTGAAAATATAAAAAGAATCAATAAACAAACTTTTGAAGGATTAGATCAAAAATTAAATTGAATTGTACCTGTATATTCCATTGAGTATGAAATTCTCTTGGATCCACTAAGAGATCATTTTGAGCCAATTCAAGAATACAGTGTTTGCATGGAACACCAGTTCTTTTGTGATGATTTTTTTGACATACTGTTGGGTTCTGCTCTTCCTTCTTTGCTAAGATATAATTCTCTTGGGCTTTTCTGAGGGAATAGTGTGTGATCAAGCCATGGCATGGAGAAAAAATGTGTTGATATTTTTGAGGGCAGTAATTTTTTGTTGTTGAAGTTGTGAGTTGATTTCATGGTGTTTTTCTTCAATGGAAATTTTAATAGAGGAGATCACTGTTGGAAAATTTGATTGAGAGCCAAGAAGATGAGATTTGACATATGAATGAGATGATTCCATCCTTGAGATGGTTCAATGGTCCGATTGTGGTGAATTTTTGGTCCAGGCATTAACAAGTCTCTGAAAATCAGGTAGCCAATTATTCTCTAGGTACTGGGTGAAAGTTAATGCACATTCTTTCAAAAATTCAGAGAGGGATTCATAGAAAGTGATTTCTTCACAGATTTTTATTAATTTGGCCCAATCTTCAAGATTTTTTTTCTATTTTTGAGAGTCACCAATTAATCTAGAAGCATTTGATAGAATGGTTTTTTCAATGTGCCATGTACAAAGCATATGGGAAGTCTCTGGGAATATTTCTTCAATTGAATTAATCAAAGCCTTCTCTTTGTCAGTGATTAAAACTTCAGGTGATGGTATTACATGGCTCAAAATTATTTCTTGGAAAGTATTTAATGCCCATGAGTAGGAAGATTGAGTTTCATCATGAATAAAACAGAAGGCAATACTAACAGATTTTTTATTTCTGCTAGTGCCTGAAATATGTAAAAGGGGCATGTTGTATCTATTGGCTTTATAGGTGCAATCTAACAATAAAACAGTACTATAAAGCTTTAACAAATTAATTAAAGAAGAATGTATAAAAAAAAAGACATTTCAGACTGCCATCTTCATCAAATTTTGTGCTTGTTATGAACTGGGACTTGTTAAGTGTTGAATAAAGATGAATAATTGGTCTTGTATCTTGAAGATTTTCTTTTTGAATTTTTCTTCTTGCAGAATAAATTGTACTTTTGGTTGCTAGGATTTATTTTTCAGGATTTGTTTTCTGAAGTGTAGTGAGAATTATAGAAGGTTTCATTCCACATTCAGAGAGTTTTTTGACTTGATCATAGAGTTCCTTGTCCAATTTGCGGTGCTCTGGGTGAGCAGTGCGGTCTTTGGTTGGGGGATGACTATGATGTGGCTTCCTGAAAGTAAATGTCCAGAGACCTGTTTTCTTACTAAACAATGCAGTTGCTTCAAACGGGCATCCAATCAGATGTGAATAATTTGGTTTCTCTTGAGAATCATCCTTGCACTTGTTCTGTTGTGGTATACCACCTCTATATAAATGAATTCATTAATTCAAAAATATAAATGAGGAAGGATTGATTAACATGTTCATTGCATGAAAAAATTGAAAAAGAATCATAAATTGCACAAAGAAATACAAATGAGAGAGGATTAATTGAATTCAAAAATAGAAATAGGAAATCTTCAATCAGAAAATCAGTTTCCAATGAAATAAAATAAAAAAATCACATACCAGTCACATTTGAATGTTTTGGATCTGGTTCCAACAGATCTCCTGGTGGTAATTGCATAACCATTGTCTTTAGAAAATGCCTTAATTGATGTGAGCATTTCTTCAGCAGATTGATAATTTGTATTGGGTGGAAAAGGCAGAAAATACTCTGCAGCTTCTTCAACTTTTTCTGGCAGATTATTTTCTTGAAATTTTTTTGTAGTTTTGCATGGGGCTGCTAATAATTGATGAAATTGCCTGTTGAGCTGTTGGGTGAGCTTTTGTAGTCTGAGTGATTGCAGAGGGGGGCTGTAGTCAGAGTTTTTTTCTTGGATGCACAAGAATTTTTTTTTTTTCCAACTAAAAAAAATGGGTGGGACCAGCCCTTGGTCCTGGTAAGGTCCTGGCTTGGTCTCATCATGGTTGGGGGGACATCAACTACAAAAATGTAGTCTTTAAGCTAAAAATCTTCCCCCTGGCGTAGTCGTTTGTTTGGCCCCTCTTTTTTTTATTGATACTTTCACCAGTGGGCTGCTATGCTACGCTACACTTTTTGACCAAAAACATGTAGCGTAGAGGTCATTTTTCTAAGTTAGCAGTGTGTAGCGTTAGCTCAATTTGCACTTGCACTACGCTACCATGTAGCATAAAGATTATTTTTTTTGGGGTGCCTGTAGCGTTAGTTGTCAAATTTTCAAAGTTACAAAAGCTTGTAGCGTAACTTGGGTGCAACTAACAGAAAATTTTCTGCCTGGTAGCATAGTTGGTCTTGAGCTACCCTACACTACGCTGAAGGTGTAGCTACTCTACCAGTTTAGCTATGCTACAGGTGTAGCTATGCTACAGGTTTCAACCACAAAGAAAAGAAAAAACTCACTCAAGTTTCATCAAAAATAAAAGTGAAAGAAAAAGATAAAAAAAAGATGAAAAAAAAAAGAAAAAAACTGGTTAACGTAACCCACAATTTAACCAAAAAAAAAAAATGAAGAAAAAACAAAAAAAGGTTCAACTAACCCACAATCCAAAAAAAAAAAACAAAATCATAAACCTAACCCATAATTTCACAAAAAAAAAAAAAAAAGAAACAAAAAAAAACAAAACAAAACAAAACAAAACAAAACAAAAAAAACAAAAAACAAAAAAAACAAAAACAAAAAAAACAAAAACAAAAACAAAAAAAGCAACAACTAGACACCCAAAAATATAAAAGAAGCTCCAACCCACAAACTTGGTACACCTAGTTAGATCTCCATTTTTTCTTTATTTTTTTTTTCAAGTTAGCCATTAACATTACTGACAAGTTCTTTTTTTGATTTTTTTTGATTTTTTTGATTTTTTTGATTTTTTTATCCTTTTTCATGACTACCATGAGTGATTCCTTTGAAAAAATGATGAAAAGAGGTACAATATTGGACCCATTTCACTTGAATTGTGTCATTGATTCTTCAAACTCTTTCTCTTGAACCAAAAGCCTTCAATAGCTTTTTTTGAATCATGACACAATGAATTCCTTTGACAAAATGATGAATAGAGGTTCAAAATTGGTCACATTTCAATTGAATTGCGCCATTGGTTACTCAAATCCTTTCTATTAATTCAAAAGCCTTGAACAGCTGCTTTTGATTCATTACATTTTCCTTAGGATCATCCAAATCAGCACATACTGGCTCACTCAACTTCAGTCAAACCGATCTCCTAAATGAGAAACTTTTGGACAAAACCATTGCAGAAAAAGTTATAGAGAACAATCACAGCTTTCATTTTCACTAAGCTTGAACAAAATCGGTCCAGTAGTTCAAAAGTTATTGCACTAAATCTATCAAATCCATCTAATTTCAATTGATTTAATATCAACACTCCAGAATCCCCTTATTAAGACAAAATAAAATGGCCTCATTAATTTTATCATCTCCACAGGCTATCAGGGTGATTGTTTTAAATATATATTTTCTTGTTTTTATGCTTATAAGCTTTTTTTTTCATGAAGTTCTATTTTTTTTCAAAAGTTTGTTTTCTGTTTTGTTCAAAAGAAAAAGTGTCAACTTGTTCTTTCCAAAAAAAAGTTTCAATTCTTTATTTCCAGAAAAAGGTTGTTAATTCCGACTCAATTTTTTTTTTTTTTTGCTGAGTCTTGTTTTTTTTTTCATCAAGTTTTATCATTTGTCAAAAGTTTTATTTTTCTGTTTTTTGAAGAAAACACAAGTTAAATGAAGAATCATTAAGCTGTAAATACAAAACACTATGCTACATTGGTTTCTTGTGCTACTAAATTGAAGTGTAGCGCTTGAAAAAACTAACAGGTCTATCCTCACATGTAGCGTAGCGGTTGCTTGAGCTACACTTTACTGTAGCATAGCATTTTCAAAAATACCACCACTAAGATACAGATTACAGGAGATCTTGGTAGTGTTAACTTTATTTTTGGGCATCTACGCTACGCTAAATTATTTATTTTTTTTGGAAAAAAAAAAGTAGCGTTAGTTGCAAAAAAAAAACCTTTAACAGTAGCGCTTTTGTAGCGTAGCTTAATAAGCTACACTACGCTACGCTACAATGGGCATCTACGCTACGCTAAATTATTTATTTTTTTTGGAAAAAAAAAAGTAGCGTTAGTTGCAAAAAAAAAACCTCTATCAGTAGCGCTTTTGTAGCGTAGCTTAATAAGCTACACTACGCTACAAGTAGTGTAGCTGGCCCACTGTTGATCCTTTTAATGCTTGTTTTGATTTTGGTTTTCAAAAATCTTTATTCTCAAAGGCTTGAAAAAGCGGTTTTTTGTGCACTGCTTATTGCAATGTATCAATTGTTATGATCAATTTCATGATGGCACATAATCAGAATTGTGTGGTGTAAGAATTACTTCTATACAATCAAAAGTTATAATACTTCTAATCATCAATTACTTGAAAGTTTTTAACTTACTGGAAGCACTACTCTGACCACTCATCCTGCCAAGCATTCAAAGAATCAATGTGTTGAATGTGGCGGATTATTGTGCCTAGTTTGCTTTGAATTCACATATTTGTTGTTGTTCATCCAAGCAGACCTGATCTTGTCATGCTAGAATCTTATACTTTTGCATCTGGTGGTCATAAGGCATTACCCTGAGTACAGGGGTTCAGGGTGTAACCCTGAACCCTGAACCTCAGGTTTCAGGGTTCAGGATTGGAATTCAGCAAACCTTGAATCACCGGGGCTTAATGGATTTTTTTTTTTTTGACTGAGTCTCATACATAATATTTCATGTTTCTTGTCACTACACAGTTTTTTTTAAAAAAATACTCATAAATGTGATTCCATCATTTTTTTTAAACATTTTAACTACAAACATTTTTTATTATTTTTATTTAGGTTTTTTTATTTTTTTGTTTGATACTCAAATATCTGATTTCATTTTTTTTTTAAATAGAAATGTGTTTTGCATTCAAAGTAATACAATATATCAATAGGAAAAGTCTTAGGAGAAAACATAAAAAGAAATTAAAAGTCAAAATGGACCATTAAAGGTCTGAAACCAATCTTTCAAACAAAGATGTTCCACAGTTTGCGGCTTGAGAGCGGAACACTGCCAAGAAACAATCCTGTGGCCTTTTGAAAAAAATCTTTCCAACACTGCACTTGTGGCAAGAATGGAGAGATACCAACAAGCCATGAGGGCCAGTGTTGGAAACAATTTTTGATGGCTGGCTCAATAGCTGAGGATCTTCCCTTGCTCCTTTTCAACATCCTCCTTCCAGTAACAATTGATTTCCCCTTGAATGCCTTAAAATTCAGTTGTAGGTGGTTGGTACAAAGCTGATGCAAAAAAAGCTTTTTTTGCGGCTAGTACTTTCAATTTGAGGAGTTGATTCAGATTGGAAATCTACTTTCTGCACACAATGGCTTGTGATTCTTCCAGAACCTAAAAGAACATTGTTTTGAGTTTGGGGTCAATGATCATAGAGCAAACATAAGCGGGTCGTTGGAGGGCATCTTTTAAATAGTTATTGATCTTCTCTATCATTTGGTTTGCAGGTTGAATTAAATGGTTCTCCTTAAAGAGACCATTTTGTGCCACATGGAGATGTTTTATCAATACAAGGTAGACAGGAAGAGCTGTGTTCAGAGTTGGATAATTTGAAGCTCATAGTATATCTGTTGCCTCACTGAGAGGTTCAAGTAGAGCCATGATTTTGCAAGAAAAATTCCATTTGTCTGCAGATAGAAGGAAATTAGTCGCCTTGGATTTGTTTTGGAAAAAGTGAGTGCAAAATTTTTCAAGCAAGAGGGCCCTTTGAAACATTAAGAAGGTAGAATTCCATCAGGTCAATAAATCAATCTTGAGACCCTTGATACATTTTGCATGTATTTCAGGCTGGCAAGATTGGTCAGTGATTGCAAATTGCTTGTTTCTTTGAGGTGGGAAGCAAACCCATGTACATAACCCTTGCACTTGCTTGATTATGCTTTGTGCATTGATGTGAGCATTGGAGTTGGGGGTTGCTTCAGCTTTATTCAAGAGGACCGGATTGATTGTTTCCATGGAGAACTCTTCAATCTCATTGCTATCATCAACTGACCCAAGCAAAGACATTCCAATATTTGCTGCCAGATTAATCACGTGCACGACACATCCCAGAATTTGAGTTCCAGAATCAAAGTGAGGTATTTGAAGGTCTAATTCACAGGCCATTTTCATGTTAACTGTAAAAATTTGGCAACTAAAGTAATTTTATTTCAGTTTTAAATAAAAAAATTTATTTACAATTTTAATTTATTCTTTATAATAATAAAATAAGATAAAAATAAAAACTTTTCTTTACCTAAAGGCAATTATTCTAATGACTATTTTTATAATTTATTTATTTTTTTATCTTATTTTATTTTCTTTTAAATAATGATTTTTTTATTAATACTAAGTTTTTAATTTAATTTATAATAATTTGAATAATATTTTTAGGCCAGCGCTAAAACCGCAATAATTTATTGTGTAAATGTCGTATACGACAGTCGGCCGTGCCGATTCGTTGTATACTTTTCATTTGACTTCTTTCCCTTACTTTTTCTGTTTCTTTTTTCTTTTTTCTTCTTTTTCTTCTTTTTTGTTTGTTTCTTTGTTTCTTTTTTCATTTGACTTTGTTTCTCTTTTCTTTTTCTTTTTTCTTTTTCTTTTTTCTTTTTTCTTTTTCTTTTTCTTTTTTCTTTTCTTTTTTATTTTTTCTTTCTTGTTCTTTCTTTTTTTCTTTATTGGTCTTTTTCATTCCCTTTTTCTTTTTTGTTTTTCATCCCCTTTTTCTTTTTTCTTTTTTTCCTTTTTTTCATTTTTCATTTTTTCATTTTTTTTATTTTTTTTTTATATTTTTTATTTTTTTTGGGGCAGAAACCCCCGTATATGACACTTTTCAGCCCAGAAGTGTCGTATACAATAGTTTCAGGGGGGGAACTATTGTATACAACACTTCTGGGCTGAAAAGTGTCGTATGTGGGGGTTTCTCCGTGCTGATGTCGTATACGATATCGGGGCCCCCCAAAATGTTGTATATGATATTGGGGCCCCCCAAAATGTTGTATACGACATCGGGGACCCCCCATCTTATCGTATACGACACTGTAAAATGTCGTATACGATAAGAAAGGAAGGGGTCCCTGATGTCGTATACAACATTTTGGGGGGCCCCGATATTGTATACAATAGTCTATACAATAGACTATTGTAGATTTAGCGCTCCCCTATTTTTATAATTCTTAATAATTTTTATTTGAGAAAAAAATAATGATAATAATTTGATAATTTTAATTTGAATATTTTAATTTAAAAATTTTAAATGATATCTTAAATATTTTAATTCTTTTTAATTTTAAATAACGATTAATTAATTTTTTTAATTTAATAATTTTAATATTTTAATTTTTACTTCTTCTAAAAAAAATTTTTATTCTGATTTTTTTATTGAGATTATTATTTTTGATTGTCTTGATTGTTTTACTCTTTTGATCTTTAACAATCAAAAATAAAAAATAAATTTATGACGTCAGTTTCGTCATACCACTTTAAGTTTTATTTTTAGGTTTTTCAACTTGATTATTTTTTTATTTCATTCTTTTTAAAAAAAAAAATAAAATTATTTCACATTTTGATTTTTCAATCGAAATGTTAATTATCTTAAATATATAAAATTTTATTTTATAGATTTTATTTTCAATTTTAAAATATTTTTAATAATAATTTTTTTAAATAAAAATTATTCTTTTTAATCACCTTGTTCAGTTTTATTTAGTCTTTTATTGACAAAATAAATGTAACTAAAAATTTTCTGTGATTTTAAATTATCAGTTTCTTTGACTGAAATTATTTTTTTGTTGTCAGTTTTCTTAACTGAAATTAATTTTATTTTTAATAAAATAAAATTATAAACATTAAAGCATAATAAAAATTAATTAATTAATTAATTAATTTTTCTTTTTTAATTTTAATTTTAATTTTAATTTATTTTCAGAAAACACTCACAACTTTGTTGTTGTTTATTTTGTTTCCTTTTTCTTTTTAAATTATTTTTATTATTTTGACATTAACCAATGCGTTGTCAGATGTGATTGTGTGCAGCTTCTCTAAAACTTAATATTGGTTGGGGGCATTGTAAAACAAGTGAGCAAACTTCTTGCCAATATGAGTTCCTGTAGTTGGAGTAAAAATATAAAGAAAACGGAACATAAAGAATCCAGATCAGACTTCAGTCAGTGTTAAAAATTTAAAAAACAATAAAATAAAAGGATTGAGCAACAAAAAATGGTCACTAAATTAGGAGCAAAAAAAACATGTACCTTTCACATGTGGAACTGTGATGGTGAGGTCATGCATCTGAAATTAATCATCAATGAAATGTGCAGCTACTTCCATAAAGGCAGTAAATTTGGGAGTGGTCCAGGCGTCTTGGGTGAACGATATCGATATTTGTTTGGCAAGGTAGTCCCGTTCAATCGTTTTTTTTTTATTGTTGATGCATGCGGAATGTGTGAGTTGAAATTGAAGATTGATTAGTTGTTTCAATGAGCGGGATGGCTGCTTTGTTGAGGAGGCAGATAAGATTGCAGAAATATTTTTGTTCCACCAAAGCAAAGGGAAGGTCACAATTGGAAATTAAGTATACCAGGGAAGATTTGAGGGTTTCATTGTTCAATTCTACCTGTGATTGAATAAATTAAATAAACCATCACCATCAGTAATGGGTTAAAGTTAATTTTAATTTTAATCACATAATTAGAAATGATAATAATGCTATAACTTATGGGTATTTGGAATTGGAACAAGAAAAAAAAAAAAGGGAAACACATACTTTGGGAGCTCAAGTACCAGTTTTTCTCCATTTATGAAGATCCATGTGATTCATCTTGGTTTTCTTGGTGAGATTAGGATCATCCAGATATTTAAGTGTAAGAGATGCCCGTGAAAGGTCTTGGTGCTTGAGCTTTTGTCCTTTTTTAATTTTTTTCCAAAGATGGTTCTAGAAAGGGTGACCACTTAGCATATAACATGATCTCCTTCAGGTGATTCTTTGAAGTGTAAGAGATGCCCGTGAAAGGTCTTGGTGCTTGAGCTTTTGTCCTTTTTTAATTTTTTTCCAAAGATGGTTCCAGAAAGGGTGACCACTTAGCATATAACATGATCTCCTTCAGGTGATTCTTTGAGGTGGTTCCATACCCAGCTTTGCTTCATTGGAACTCCATCTTTTTTGGAAATGATGGAGATTTCTTTGTGGTTTTTGCTCTGGTTATCGGGGAATTGAATTTGATGGGCCTTCTGAGACTGGGGGGATGACCATCAAACCCCTCCCAAAGCCCCGGGAACATGCCTTAGGTGGTTGCGGAAATTAATAGCCTCTTTGATGGCCCTTTCCTTGGCACTTTCTTTAGCCTGCTGCATGAAAACAAGAAAGCCACCCATTTTTTTATCTATGGGCTGAGCAGCCACTGCTCAGTGGGTAGCCTGCACCTTTATGGGGGGGGGGGGTCAAAGAGGGCTGTGTTCTTGACAACCTCTCCACTTCCCAATGCTTTTATGGTGCCAGTCTTGTTGGAGTGATTGATTGTGGGCATCTGTTTATCATTGGTTGAATATATTTATATTGCCCTGGGAATTTGTTGTTCATTCTCTGAGACCACATTTCCTTCATTGTCTGGGTCACCATTGTACTGTTCAACAACATCATTTTTGTCACCTCCCCCATCTCCATTAGCACCCAAATTGCATTGATTAATGTAAATCTAAATAGGCCACCCACAAATCTTAAGATGGCCGCTAATTTGTGATAGATCCCTGATTCAACACAAATGGAAAATCTGATCTGATACTCACTTGAGATGGAAGTTTATTCCATGCATTTATGACAATAATTAGATGACACTTATGAGAAATATTTTCAACTGATTGAGTGAAAGCCTCATTGATGAGGGTTTGCAGGATAAAAAATTGAGAGAGGAGCCCAAAGACCGAGGTGAGACCCACTAGTTTACTACGTACATATGGTGACAAATCAGTGAATTTCAAACATCCATGTGATGTGGGGGAGATTATTTCAGCTGCTTGCGCATAGTGTAGAATAAATTTAATGTAATACTTCCTTGCATCTCAAAAGTTATGATCTTAAAAACTAAAATATATAGAATATTAAACAATATCAAATATTGCAGTTTTCAGACATGCAATATGTCTGGAGTTTGACAAAAAGAGTATGCACAGAGGGAAGAAAACTAAAAGAATAGTTAGAAGAAAGCTCAAGAAATCAAGGGAAAAAATGAAAAGAAAGAAAAATTAATAAAAAAAGACAAGACAAGTAAAGAAATAAGAAAAAGAAGCAGATCAAAACAAAACCAAACAAATAAAAAGAAAAAGAAAAAGAAAAAATATAAAAGAAAAAAGAAATCTTTGTTTTTATTTCTTACTTTTATGTTCATTTTATTTTTGTTACCCTTTTTATTTTTCTTTCTCTTCTTCTTTTTCTTTATTTGTTTCTTTGGGCAGTCACATTTGGCTCATGGAGGGTGTAAAGACTTAAGGAGAGTTTCAAAAAACCAATAAGTTATCTCAAAGAGATAAAAAAAAAATGAAGGTGGCCGGGGATACGGGGAACAAAGTTTCACCGGCATATAGATTCTCAACTACAGTCAAACCTGTCTAAGGGCATACTTGGCTAAGGGCATAACCTGCTCAAGTGCATAGCCAGGGGCTTCTCCCCATGTTGGTGCGCGCCAAAAAAAAGGGGTAACCGCATAACCACATAGTGCATACAAATTCCGGGGAACCTCGGTGTATTGTATGCCCTATACACACATTTTATTATTTATTATTTTTTTTTTCTGAATTTATTTTTTTCAAAACACTTCCATGTATGCCTTTTTTATTCTTTATTCTTTATTTTTTATTTTTTCAACTGGCCTCTGTGAACTCACTTACTTCTGAATTTT
>JNCO01006582.1:0-12896 GCA_000785685.1 Uromyces viciae-fabae | reverse complement strand
ATCTCCCAGCCACAAGGGCTAGATCACAAGGTATACTTTCATAAATATTTTAAGTCTACCTTAAACTACATCTAAACGGTTGACTTTTTGCTCATTGTATGCTTTTTTTTCCCTTGTTTCCACCCTCAATCAAACACTTTGCCAAGATGCAAGAGGCATTAAGGAAGGATGTCAAGCGTATGTTACGGGTTCCTCAAGCACAATTCTGTGTTGTTGCTCAACCAGCAAGATCATGGAATAAGGTCCATCTCAACCGTATAATGGTATAATGAAGACATGCATCATCATCCACAATATGATTGTGGAGGATGAAAGAGGCTCTCCTCATGAATTTGACTACAAACAGGCTGCTCCAATTTTGGAGCCCAGACAAACCAATTCTGCAAGTTTTTCCAGTTTTGTCTCAAACTATCAACACTTTCAAGATGCTGAAGCGCATCATCAACTCAAAAACAATCTCATTAAGCATTTATGAGCACAAAAAGGCTCTAGTCAAGAGTAGTTAATACAAATATATATATATATATATTGTTTCCAACTTTTAATTTGCAATCTCATTAAGCATTTATGAGCACAAAAAGGCTCTAGTCAAGAGTAGTTAATACAAATATATATATATATATATATATTGTTTCCAACTTTTAATTTGTCTTCATCCCCATGTTGTTGAATGTACATATATGATCTATGATCTGATCAACATGACAAAGAAATACAAGTAATTTTGGCCTGAAAATAGATTTTCTAAGCTACAAATGAGTCCTGGGTTATCTAAACAGAAAAAAAAAATACAGAGATAGACAAAAAAGAAAAAGAAGCATGATGATCATAGGATAATGAGAAATATCATGAAAAACATGTGTTTTTGATAACAAGAATCAAGATTCTGGAATCTTATTGTGCTCACAGAGTATCATTGTTTTGGTCTCTTTGTAGATTGTTTGATTGATATTGTTTAAAATTGATTTCAAATGATCTTTTTTCATTGCTATTTTTTTTTTAGAAATAACATTCCTAAACTTAAGTAAAACAAGATCAAAAAAGGCCATTGATATAATTTTCTAGTGAGGAAACAAGTCAAGAAAGCAGGAGATAATTTTATAGTGAGGAAACAAGACATAAAGCGGGAGAAAACATGATAAAAGGGCCTTGTAAAGTTACTCTTCTTCATGTTCAGCTTTGCTATCCTCCTCTTGCTCGCTAACATATTTTTTCTTTCCTTGATACTTTTCATACACTTTGCTTTTTCCTTTGCCCCTTCCCTTTTGTAAGAATTGAAGTCAATGTCCTGCAATAATCCAAGTTCCTTTCTCTTTGTAGATTGTTTGATTGATATTGTTTAAAATTGATTTCAAATGATCTTTTTTCATTGCTATTTTTTTTTTAGAAATAACATTCCTAAACTTAAGTAAAACAAGATCAAAAAAGGCCATTGATATAATTTTCTAGTGAGGAAACAAGTCAAGAAAGCAGGAGATAATTTTATAGTGAGGAAACAAGACATAAAGCGGGAGAAAACATGATAAAAGGGCCTTGTAAAGTTACTCTTCTTCATGTTCAGCTTTGCTATCCTCCTCTTGCTCGCTAACATATTTTTTCTTTCCTTGATACTTTTCATACACTTTGCTTTTTCCTTTGCCCCTTCCCTTTTGTAAGAATTGAAGTCAATGTCCTGCAATAATCCAAGTTCCTTGGAATGTCACAGAAGGTTCACAGTTTTCAGGAGCGGCAAACAATCTCATTTTTATTATTTATTTTTTTATTATTTTCTCATTTTTATTTATTTTCTTTTTTCAAACCTATCACACCTCAAAAGATAAATCTCAATCTCGAATCCTGGAATATTTAATTCCAAACCTCAAACTCAAGAAACAATTCTTCAACATTAAACTCTCAACATTGCCTTCCAACGTCCTTGGTGAGATCAAGATTGATAAACTATTTTCTTTAAAAAAATATATACAACAACCCTTCCAACGTCCTTGGTGAGATCAAGATTGATAAACTATTTTCTTTAAAAAAATATATACAACAACAATCAAATTAAAAAAAAAACAAAATACTCATTTCATTATTTATTCTCAGTCCTCAGTCTTCATATCTTCATGCCTTGTCTTTCTTTAAAATCTAATTGATAAAAAAATTATTATTAAAAATTTTCTGTGTTCCCTTCTTAGTAATTTAATCAATATTGAATTCAACTAAAAATCTTATACCTTTTCCTTTTGCTTGCATTTTTTTCAGAAATCTCATCATTTTGTTTATCTTCCTCTGCTTTTGTTTTGAGTTCAGCTTCTTTCTCTTGAAGTATCTTCTCCATAATTTTTTTTTGCTTCCATTCATAAAAGGTGTGTTGTGCATCAGAGAGGATTGAGAGATAAACATTCATAATTTTTTCTTATGATATTGTCAACATAGCCTCCTTTTGATCACATAAGATTTTGTTCTGTGCGGCCGTGTGAGCAGCGAGGTCCCTTTGTGCTGTAACCATCTCACCTTTACACCTCATATTCCTATTGTCCTTTTTTTTATCTCCTTTGCTTTCTTTTTACCAATCGGCCTACTGATTCTGCTTGTAGCTGGGGTTGCTGTGGTGTTACTGGCTGCATCAGAAGGTGTCAAGGTAATATCTGATGGAAGATTAGTTGTGTCGCTAGTGTAATTTGCAGATTGCGTGAAATCAATCATTTTTTGATTGAGCTCGTGAAAATTGTTGGAATATTGCTTTATTTCAATTTATTCAATATAAAACACTTGGAGTGTAAATACTTCAAATTTAATTTAATTTTATTTTCAATTATTATTTTTGAAATCAATAAGATAATTCTGAAGATCAAAATATTTTTTATTTCATTTAAATTAAATTCAATCAAGAAACAATCAACAACAAAGAAGAAAGTCAAAGATCTCACAACAAGATATCACAAAACTAATTGGTATACTACTTTCTGATTCAACACACTTTCTTGTCAACTTGAAACTAACTGCTTCATCAAATTTAATCTAGAATAAGAAAATCAATAGTTCAATCCATCTTGTCACAACAATCCAAGATCTTTCCATCTCTTCATTCACTAAGAAAATCATTTTAAAATAAAAACTCAAAACAAAATAAAAATCTAATTTTCTTTTTCAGTTTTTTTGTTCAATTTTGAATTTCCTCGAAATGTTCCTCCAAAAATCTTAAATAGATAAAATAAAATATCTGTTGCCTGTTGGTTGTCTTTCTATTTCAAAATTATCATGTTCTTTTCTTAAAAATCTTTTTAACCTTGTCTTTGTTCTTTTTGAAATATCCGTCTGGTCTTAGGACGTTTATGATTCAAAATTCCTTCAACAATAAAGGTTCCCCTTTGGTGCAGGCATCAGAATGTGGAAATATCTTATATGGGGGAATTTTTTGCCTTCAGTTTCTGTGTAAATTTTGAGTGCTGCACTTATCCAATCATCATTATTTGTGCCACTCTGATTTGCATGTGTCATTTTCTTGAAACAGCCGTTGAACTTGTTGACCACCCGCTGAATACATTAAATTTCAATGAGAAATCCAGATATGCAATTATATTTTGGTTTTTGTGAATTTTAATGAAGTTATTCAAATACTTAATTAATTTTTCATTTTATTTCTGGTTTATACCATACTTTTTATGAGAATCATTCCCTATTCATTAATTTTTATTTTGTGATTGTATAATGGGATAAGAGATATATTTTATGCTACATATGCAGCCTTGCTCAACATTTTAGCAAGCTGATAATCCTTATGATTTTCACTCGAAATCATAGTATCAAAACATTAAATGAATTGAATAGGACGGTTCACAATAGAAATTCATCAGAGTTTTTTTTTTCCAAATCAGCATCCACAACACAAATCAGCAGCTGCTGATTTAGCACAAAATCTTTGCTGATTTGGACCAAACAAAATTCTACATCAGCAAAGAATTGGTTTATAGAAACACGCTTTACCCTCCGCGGATTTGATAAAATTCCCCCAGAGGCTCCAGATCACACTTTGGTGATTTGGATGAAGGGTTTTTCTGATCAGCAAACCAAATCAGACACCTTTTTTGGTTGCTGATTGGAGGGTTTTCTGATTTTGATAAATTTAATACTGAAATCAGCAATTTTCTTTTTTGAAATCAGCAAGGTAAAACAGCCATTGTTCACCGTCCTAATAACTGTCAACTTAATAATTCTCATTTCTTCCATTATTAATTTAATTCATCTATTTAAAACTGTAATGGTAATAATGAAATTTAAATCAATATTTTTAATTCCTTTTTCATTGAATAAAATTGTAATTTTAAATATTAAACTAAAGGCTTTGAGTGGTATCAATAGCTCTTTTATTAACTTGACAGAAATATTAAGAGGACAGCTATAATGAAACAAATACTGAAGTCAAATTCAGGAAAACAAATCCTGAAAATTTGAACCTGTACTCCTTCCTGTACATGGGTAAGTCTACTTTGAAACCCACTAGTGTGTGGATGTTTATTATGCTGCTACAGGGGCCGGGATATGAGTCCTATTGAGTGCACCCATGCACTAGTTGGAAGATGAGGAATATTTTGGATTTAACTGAATGTGGACATGTACACAAGGATCAGTTGAGGGAATGGTGACTACAGAAGCAAACTGAGCAAGATGCTCTGTTCCATGTCAGAATACCCTTCAAGATAAGAAAGATTGAATCAGATTTCTATTGTTCAAAGCAAAAATAAATTGAATGAAATTATTTAGATATAGTTTGACCAAAATTCTGGAATTGGTACTGGGTCTATCTATTCTCTTCCATTGAGAGTATCTTGAAAACAGGTTTGACTTGAATTTTGATCAATTCAGTGCAAATAAATCCGAAAGTTGATGCTGGGATTCTCAGAATTTGTTAGACACCGATGGGGATTACCTTGAAGGATGGCATTAGTGTAGATGCACTGAGCTCCAAATTGTTGTAAGGTAAACAAGTTGACCGGGATTGAGGGAGAGTTGAGACTAGCAGAAGTGTGACAAGAATGATTCCAATTCTTTGGTATCCATATTTTCATTTTTTTAGTAATTTGTTAAAAATAATCAGGTGCTGTGGATACTCTCAAGTGAGAAATCGATCGACCTTTTAGTTTTCAATTGATCTCTTTACTTATTTAAATGTTTCACAATTCTTTTCATATTACAACTTCTGATATTCTTCCTTTTCTTCTTCTCTTCTCTTCTTTCACTTGAAATTCTT
The DNA here is from genome assembly GCA_000785685.1 of Uromyces viciae-fabae. NCBI lineage: Eukaryota > Fungi > Basidiomycota > Pucciniomycetes > Pucciniales > Pucciniaceae > Uromyces > Uromyces viciae-fabae. The sequence goes on along the minus strand of JNCO01006582.1, from coordinate 7,663 downwards.
CCATCATGTCTCGTACTCGAGATCTTTCCAAGCCAATCCTACCCAGGAACCAAGCTAATCAACCTTCTCTTCTTCGTCCCACTCCTTCTGCTCCTGAATCCCCTTCTACTCCTCCCATCAGACCTCAGCGCAGTGCTGCTCGTCAACCTGGTATCGTCGTCAGCAATCACACCCCAAATACTCACCAGTTTTCTCAGGATTCTTCCACCCCTCCTTCTCTTGACCATCGCTACCATCTCAAATCTGACCCGCCTCCTCCTCAAATTACTGCCCGATCTATCCCTAGTAACAACAAGCTCTACCAGGCTATCAATCATCGAAATAATCAATCCTCCTCCCGATCCCCCGATCATTTTAATCCCTACCTCGAACCAAATTACCGATCACATGATGACCTACATGCTTCAAACTCGACTCAATTTCCTGACCACCTCGACACATATCGTCCTTCCACCGCTTCCTCTAATAGCTCTATTGACAACGATTCCAAGCGAGACTTGTTGTCAGCACATGATCTCAAGGACGCGAAGAGGACTCATGGAGCTCGTAACGCAATCGAAGCTTTTTCTAGTCAAATTGATAAACGTCCCAATCAGAAGCACATTCTCAGTCCTCCCAAGCTTGAATCTCATAATGGCATGTTAGTAGATCAATCATACCCCCTAACCCCAGGATTTGGTGAAATAGAACGTGTTATTCAAAACATTCAACATTTCTGGGGCTCCTCCGGCATCACTGGTCCCTCGAACCAAGACATTACAACTTTTTCTCACTCGACTACTCCAGCAACCCCATTTTCTCCTTTTAGTTTAGCCTTAGAATTATTGCAAAGTGAAAACCCACAGCCCTCCAACTCGGCAAAAAGAGCAAAAGACTTGATCAACAAGAAAGGTGGTCTTATTCCCTCCTTGACGTCCTTCCTCAAGGCTAAACAAGAGCTTGAGAAGGCCCTACAACTAACTATTCAAGCTAATTATCGACAATTCGACGCATCTGTCCATTCCTATAAACTTACCAAAGCAAGTGTAGATGGTAGTCATAAGAAGGTCACTGAACTCAAGGCAAAATTAATAGAATGTAAGGCTACTCTGGGAAGTGGTACATCTTCTTCAGCGTTCAATTCTGCAGTCGCCGGGAAAGGAAGCGAACTCAAGGCCCTTCAATCTAGAAGAGAACTACTAGGTGAAATGCTGAAATTAATCGATACTATGTGGGTCACCTGTCGCATTTGAATTTTTTTTTCTTTGAGATTCTGACAAATTTGCATGATCTGTTTCAAGTCGAACTTAATATATGATTTATCTCTCTAATATCATTGACCCAGTGATCGATTAAAACAGGTCCCTGAAAGACTTGAAAGCTTGATATCATCCAAAAACTTCTTATCTGCCACAGTTTTACTAGTAAGATCTCTGAAAGTTATCAACAAACCTGAGCTTGCTGAAATTGGTGGCTTGAATGACTTACGAAACTATCTGGCAAATCAAGAATCAGTTTTATTCGAAATTTTGATTGAAGAGTTGCATAATCACTTGTACCTTAAGAACTATTACTGTAATATCAAGTGGCGGGCTTATCAACCCGGTCAACTGACCTGTGAGCATATCTTCGTTTTTGCGGTTTGATTATCTCAACAACCTAATTTGCTTTTCTTTGATTTAGTACCCGTGATCTCTTCACCTCACAACCAGTCAGCTACAAGCCCGTTTGCTTTTCATACTGAACAAAATTCTACAGCTAGTCATACATCGACTACAGCCTCATCTAGCAAACATGCAGCAAGTAGTACGAGACCCTCCAGTTCAATTGGTTACCTCCAAAATTATCTCAATGACCTCATGACACGACCACAGTCGAATCCACTAGTAGAGGAAGCTGATCCATTCTTAGAGCTCGCTTCCTCCTCCCATCATCCCGAACTGCCAAGTTATGTCTCCAGTCGAGCATCATTATCTAACAGTAGCTCATCCCCTCATCAAAAGTCGAAAAACCAAATCATTAATCCCGAACTCGATTCCTTCAAATATATTGAGAGCCTGATAGAAAGTTTTGCCGTCCTAGGAAAACTTGGGCTGGGACTCGATACTGCTTTACAGAGGGCTCCGGTCGAAGTTTATGCACTTGTGGAAAGTACATTGAGTGAAGTTGACGAAAGACACGAGAATACTAAACGCGTTTTTCGACCTTCCTCCACGGACAGGAATCCATTGAAGAGCCCCATCAGCACGATTCTCCTTTTCATGTCGAGCAGCCAGGCATTGGTTCCTGTCAAATCTGGCTCTGAAACACTTGGCGGCAGCGCGAACCAAAGCCTTTCTATGTTCAAGCTCAATAATAATGAATTGAGGGGGTTGGAATCGGTTGCTCACATCCTTCAGGATTTCTTCTGGACCCTTTATTCCAAGCTCGACGGTACCCTGCAGTCTTTCAGAGTTTTATATGAAGTATCTTCGCGAATTAGTGAAAGAAAAAATTCCAAAGAAGATGGAATAAAGTCTGATCTGGTCTTGTTTTCATTGGTCGAAGTTTGGAAACCTATTCAGAGCGAATTACTAGCATTGATTCATGCGTATCTGACTGAGTCAAATGAATCACAGTTTTCTGGTACAGATGGAATGCAATCCAACGATACCAAAAAGGTTTCCTCCACTTCATCGACACGGAATGCAATGGCATCAATCGCTGAAGTACTTAAAATCAACATTAGTGGCAGTTCATCTTCTAACAACCTCAATATGATCTGGAAAGATTCCCACAAGCAGCTTTTCAAATTTAAGGATGGGGCTCCCAAGCCAAGCCTCAAAGAATTCAATGCACATGAGGCTAATGTGTATTCTGCTTTAAAAGTCTCAGTGCCCGGTTTGGTGTTGGACTCAAAAGTTCTAAATCCTACTTATGTCGCTCTGGCAACAGGGATGATGATCGATGATAGCTCAAATGCCCGAGTCAAGAGTACACACCGGCTCCTCGTTCAGCCTGACGCATTCCACGTCACATATCTGTTCAAACCTTTGCTCGAGTTTCTAAAACGCGCCAAGGAAGTTTTGCCCAGTGGGGTGATGATAGTTTCAAACAATATTCCCTCGCATCTATCTGTCCCAACTCCTACGGCTGAATCCACCATAATTGGTCGCGATGATTGGGATGAAGATGCTCCAATCAATTTGGCTCAATTTGGTGGATTCTCTGGGTTCCTAGACGAGTTTGTGCTGCACACTTTTCTACCTCAGTTAGAAGAAAGAATTATTTATGTATTCGAGCACGCAGTCAATGGTGGGTGGATCCCTTTTCACAGCTCATTGGTAACTTTCTAATGTTTTCCTTCACAGCATCCGATGCATTCCATGAAAATCCACATCTTCAATGGACACATCGCGCCTCATCGGTCAATCCACTCTCTCTTTATCAAAAACGAATCTCCCACATTTCTGTAGCCAAAGTAAGCTCCTTCACTATTTGGTTGGCCTTTTTTCCCTCTTATCCGAGATAATCATGATTTGCAGTCCTAATCCCGGCGTCTAGTCACTTCCGGCTGTAGTGTCACTGATTAAGTGTCTGGGTAATCTGCTACATTCGTCTGCTTTCCATCAAGAAAAATTTGGTCGACTTATAATCAGCATTGTGGTACAATACTACCAGAAGTGCCATGAACGTTTTCAAGGTCGGTACATATGCGATTCTGTAATGAAAAGATGGCTCAATCTCACGAAGCAAAAGTTTTTTTTCTTCTCTCTCAGAAATGGTTGTTCGAGAATCCGTTGAAACTACGATTATGGTAGATGAATCGAATCCTGACGCTAACCTGAAGCTTGCAGCCAACTGGTCACAAAAATTAGATGTGGTAAAACTTCTTCAAGAACTCAAAACATTGGCCGTACGTGTCTTCTTTTTAGCAGACGCCTAGACACAAGCACAAACTAAAGCTGTTAGGTTGGGTTTGGATCTAGCCCGATCATATCAACTTTAGGAGAGTACTAAAGAAGCTATACAAGCTCGAGTCACACTACATGTCCACCCAACCTGCATTAACCTCAGCGGATTTGATTCAATCTCCAAAAAAAATTGCTGCATTAGCCCACCTTTATACAACTTTGGTCAGTCTTAATTTCAAAGAAAAAAAAATAATCTTCGATGCTTCTTTTAAAAAAAGAAAAAAAAAAAAGAAGAAAAGCAAAAGAGGGAAAGATGTATTTTTTTCGCAGCGTCTAATTATTGTACAGGATACATAGCTGTCATTTTTGTCTTTCATTCGTCGACTCGGGAGTGCAATCAAACCGATTCCTGATGAAGAATCCGAAGCTAGCCAAGACATGGCAAGTTTAGAGACTGAATGGGTCAAAGAGTTCGGGCCTCCAATAACCACCGGGGCGAAGCCGCACTTCCGGATGCCTTTGACATATGGATTGATGCAGTGAGTTCCATTGAATTGAAATTTCGACACAATGATGATATGTAAACTGGAAAAGGATCTAACTTGATTCTCTTGTTTTTTGACTTTTTGTAATCCGACTAAAATAGGCGGTTTCAATTGGCGTCTCAATCATTTTCTAGATTAGCTCAAACAATTTTATTCACCATCCTTTTAGAATTCCGATTAGAAGCTTATTTCCACATCGACCAAGCGTTCAGTCAGGGAAAATATTACTTGAGTCGATTTGATTCAACTGAGCCAGATTTAAAAATAATAGAATTGAATAGTTTGATTAAAGATTATTCGGAGAATTCAATTAAAAGGAAATTAAAAATCAATGTTTTAGAAAAAAATACAATTTTTTTAGGATTAATCAGTTTATCAAATGATTTAATGATTTCAAATATTAAAAAGTTATATAATGCGAATGAAATTGGTTTTAAGAAACTAATTAAAAACTCCATCGCTCTACAACAGAATCTAAAATCTATTTTGTTTAACCTCGACCTTTCTCCACCTCGCCAATCGAATCAATCAAACCAAAACGATCAAACACAGGCATTGGATTTCAATTTTGAGCGTTGTATCAAATTTTACAAAATTGCCTCTAAAGGTCCTCAGGTGAATACATTTTTTAAAGAATAAACTCGCATATTGTCTTTTTCACCATTTTCAAAGCAATGTGTTGGTGTAAGATGATGCTGATGAACATATAACAAATAACAGGCGGTAATGGCATCGATTCGAAGAGGGGAAAATTACACATTTGAAGAATATAAAAAATTGTTGGAATTGTTATGTTTGAGTGAGAGTAATACCGTTCATGAGATTGATAAAATTAGATCATCCTTACCTAATAATTTAACAGAACAAATTACAAAAGAAAATAAAAACCAAAATAGTGATTCCAATTTTTTTAGATTTTCAGATATTGAATCACATGATAATGATGATGATGAAGACAACGATCGACAGCACCAATCTCTTGAAAAAAGAAAAAGAATTTATAACGAATGTTTAATTGAATTACATGCTTTAGCTTTAGAAAAGGAAGATGATGATGATGATTGTAATTATCAAGAAAATGACATTACTAACAACATGAACGGTAGTCATGTCGTAGGTGGCGGTATTGCTCATGTAGAATATTAAAAATATCAGAAGATTGCATCCTCTTTCATCTATTCCTTATCTTATCCTCACTCGAAATAATTCTACTTAACCCCTCTTTACCTCTCGTATTATTTATCTCAAATAGATATACAATCTTGCATCTTTCTCTCTCAATCTTACTCCTACACAATACAACTATATTTTTTTTTGTTGTTTTCTTAAATCATCCTCATTGCATTCACAATTTTTTTTTCATTGGGACATAAATTCTCACCTGCATATGTAATTTAGGGGCTCTTTTTGGGCTTGGCATTTATGTTTCATTCACAGTTCTTGTTAATTTATGATGGTGTTTGGCGGTTGAAAGTATTAACTCCAAACTGGATGACTACACATACAGTGTCAGCCCGATGCAAGCCTTAGCCCACCCTCTCGCAGATGTGACTCTCCAAAGCAGGGAATCGGGTCCCTGCTACTTGGCGATGGAGTGGTCTAGGAAATAACCGCAGGTTCTTTTTTGTTTTCCAGAGTCCAGACTACACAAGAAAGAGAAAGTTATCCTAGGGGCAGCGCAGGTTGACCTTCGGCCGATGGAGTTTAAGTCTTCCTCCTTTTTTTTTTTTTTTTTTTTTTTTTTTGAATATTCTCTTTTGATTTAAAAGTCTTTTACATCGGTTTTCGGCTGAGCCGTTGCGGATGCTCTAGAAGGTTGTGTTATACAGGAAACAAATTCCTATCTTAGTTTGGTGTATTTGTGTATCGCCTACTCAAACAATTTTGAAACGAATACATAGTCCGTCACTTGAAGTTGAAAATTTTGACTTTGATCGGCGGCTGGATACATCATAAGCGGGTTTCATTGGCGATCAAGCTTACAATTAGAACTATTAATATGATTGTTTCCTAAGATCTTTTCTTACCACATCCTACAAATTTAACAAAGAACAGCATGATATTATCAGTTTTCCGTTTCTTTTTCTTCTCTTTCTTGGTTAGGGTTTTCTTATTTTAACTCTCAGGCTAGGCTTAAGCTAATCCATAATTTCCATGACTAATCCCTGAAACAGCTCGTGGCGAGACACTTGACGCTGGAAACACTTGATCGAGAACCGGCAAATGTAGCTGCCTTAAACCTATTAGATCCCGCTTGGGACTTAGGGCGATTATCATCCCATTCCCATTCGCCAATTTTCAATCATGAAATTTCTGCGTTGGTGAGTTGATTGTTTCTTCTGGATCCATTAGGGGGGCTCATGCATCGCTGATTTCAATAGAGTCTTGCTAATTTCGGTATCTTTTTGTGAGTCATTTCGTTTAAAATTAATGAGAGTTTATTACACTCCTCCATAAGTGACCCACTCATTAGACATTTCATGCGATGGGCTGATGATCGTCCTTTGTTTGTGTTGCAGTAATTTCCCAAACTAGTCAGATGATGATAGTATTATTGGAATAGTCATTGACAATGCAAGCCGTAGAGAGCATACTTCAACTGAAGAAAGGAAACCATCCAGCTCGAAAAATTGGTCTGGCGAGGTCAAAAACAATTTAGAATATTTTCCCCACATATTGGGCGAACAGACTCTGAGCGGGAGTAGGAGAGTCTCAAGTAGTAAAGATGAAAAGGAGTGTCCGATTTGCTTGGATGAACTTCTGGATAAGAAGGAATGCTTTTTATGCCCGAAATGCCGATACTCATTTCACAAGAGCTGCATTGATAAATGGACAAGTGAACACACAACATGCCCCACTTGTCGGACCGCTCTTGTATCTCCACCAAGCCAATATTGTTCCAGACATGCTATCCAGCTCGTTGCTACTATGGGAGCAATCTGGGTTTCAGTTGGGATGTTGATTGTCTGGCTCAACACGCATTAACAGTTCATTTCCTAATCTGTTGAGCCAGACCTAGATTGTCGTGAAAAAGTGTGAAGAAAAAAAAAAGAAAAAAGAAAAAAAAAATAATATGATAAAATTTATTATAAAATAAAGATTCAAACAAGTAAATAATATAATAAAGAAAAGAATCGCATGAATAAATAATATAAGATATGGGAAGATTTGTGTTAGGAAAAAAGGAGAATTTTCCCAAAAAAAGATATTTTTATATTACACCTCGCGCACTAGACTAAATACACA
>KN362559.1:0-12082 GCA_000785685.1 Uromyces viciae-fabae | reverse complement strand
CCAAAATACTATCATCAAGCTATGAATTCAAATGAATCAGAAAAATGGAAAGAAGCAATTGATAAAGAACTGAAAAACATGAAAGATCACGATTTGTGGGAAGTAATTGAAAATAAAAATAATGAGAAATTAATTAATTGTACTTGGGTTTTCAAAATTAAGAAAAATGCTGACAATGAACCTATGGAATATAAAGCTAGATTATGCGTGCGAGGATTTAGACAAATTGAAGGAAAAGATTACTATACAACTTTTGCTCCCACGGGGACATTAACTTCTTTAAGACTGCTGATTTCTTTTGCTACTTTTGCTCTTGATAATGATCTGAAATTCCACCAAATTGATATTAAAAGCGCTTTTTTGAATGCTCCTTTAGATGAAGAAATTTTACTCCGTCCTCCTCCTGGTGTTCTTGTGCAAGAAAATCAAATTCTTAGACTGAAGAAGGCAATGTATGGTTTGAAACAAGCTCCTCAGGCGTGGCACAGAACTCTTTCACAATGGCTCTTTTCTGTTGGATTTCACCGCTGTGATGCTGAACCTTGTGAGTTTTGGAGAAAAGGTACATTTTTATATTTACATGTAGATGACATTGCTATTTTCTCTAGAAATCCTGAAGAATTCAAGAATGAAGTAATGAAGTGAAACAAAAATTCAAAATTAAAGATCTGGGAGAGGCGCAATTCTTGCTTGGAATGAAAATTATCCAAAATGAAGACTCTGTTATGATAAATCAAGAACATTACATATAAAACATGCTTATGCGCTTCAATCTTACTCATTTACACCCTAGAAAAACTCCTCTTAATCCAAAAGGAAAAGTAATCAAAGCAAACAAAGATGAAATTGAACAATTTAAAAAACTTGGAATTAATTTTAGAACAATAGTGGGAGCGCTAAATTTCTTGAGTACTACATCTAGACCTGATATTACATATGCAGTAAATTCTTTATCTCAATTTCTAATTAATCCTGGAATAAATCATTGGGAAGCTGCGCAACAAATCTTTCAATATCTTATGTACACAAAACATTTAGGAATTAAACTCAGAAAAAATTCATCCAACTCAAATACTCTTGTGGCGTACACTGATGCTGATTGGGAAAATTGACCTGATTCTAGTAGATCTGTTTCTGGTTGTTTAGTTCTTTTCAATAACAATTTGATATCTTGGCGCTCTAAGAAACAAGCAACTATTTCTCTCTCATCAACTGAAGCAGAATATAAGGCTATTTGTGACGTTACAAAATAATTAATGTGGATCAAAATTTTACTGAACAAAATTTTTAATATACAATTTAAATCACCAACAACAATTTATGAAGATAATTAAGGCGCCATTGATTTAGCAAATAATCAATCAAATCATAGCAACTTCAAAACAAAACATATGTCTTTAAAATTTCACTTTATTAGAAATGAGATAAAAATGAAGAAAATTCCCTTAGAATACGTCAAAACAACAATGAATTTAGCTGATTTCTTGACTAAGCCAGTTGGAAAAACTTCTATTACTAGAGCTCTGAAGGCCATCAATGACTGAAGTACTCTCTGCCTTATGGGCTAGCGCCATAAAGCATGGGGGTGTGTTAACTTTCTATTACTTTGAAAATTATTTAGTCAATTTTCCAGGGGTCTTAAAATTAAAATTAGGGGTTTAGCAACGTAGACTTAGAAAATTTTCTCACGCTTAAATTTTTTTTTTCATCTTCTATTTCTGATACAATCATAAGAAGGTCTTTGCGAACTGGAAAGAAGACTTTGGTATTTATTTATTTCAACTCACTCAACATTCAAATTCACAGCACATTAACCTCATTTATTTTAATCAGTCTCCTCCAGATTTCTATCATTCTTATATTCAGACTTAAAGATTAGAATTAAAATCAAACACATCAGCTTTGATATTTTATTTTATTTTTCATTTTTTATTCTAGTTTATTTTATTTTTATTTCTCATCTCATTATATTTTATTTTATCATACTCACTTCCAAAACACTTTTATTATTAGTCTCACATATCAATCAGCATAATTATTCCTCCAACTCAGTCTAGTTTTAATATTTTTTGATTTCTTGGATCTTGTCCTTAAAGTTAGAATAACACTCTTATTTATTTCTTTTCTTTATTTTTATTTTTATTTTTTATTTGTTTCTTATTTTTATTTATTTTGCTGATTGAAATTTACCTTAAAGTTTTACTCTTATTAGAAGTCTATATGATTTAGGCTTAGGTAATGTATAACCATAATGTAACTGGATGATGATGATCGGGGAAAAGAGCGTAGAGAGAGTTCCTTTTATATTGTTTAGGATCCTCTTGGGGCGCTCTAAGAGTAAGTGTAAATGTCTCATGAGTATTGTAAGTGTTTCCGCTATTTTTGACAGATTCTGTGGGCATGAGAACTTTTTATTAAAAAGAATTCTCATAATAAAATTTTTATTTCAAGTTTATCTCCCTCCTAGCTTGAATTCTATATATTTCCAATAACTTTGTAATAGAATTTATGATAGATTTGTAATTTTGAATTCATTATAATGACAGGTATTTATATTGTCATTTGAGTGAATTCTGTGGGCAATATGAATTTTGTTTGATACAAGGTATGATGACGTGTGATTTATCCTAAATAAAGCGTCATCTGTTCTTGCTTTCTATAGATTCAGATTTGCAATAACTTTTCTACATGAGAAGTTATGATTTTTTACTAACTACCGTGGATTATTTGTAGTTTAGTAAATATTGGAAATTCTTTATTTCCATTCAATTTTATTTAAAATAGATTTTATATATTTTTTATAATATATTTATATTCTCAATCCCACAGGAAAAATAGAATATTCCTTGGGACATTATTGTTTCCATGGTTATGTCTATTTTTAATAGTATTGTGGGATTATTATTATTTAGGTATTTTTTGACTTTTTGGCCCATTCAGGCCCGCGTGGATTGAAACTTGAGATTATGTAAGCCAATTCAGAGGCCGCTTCTTTCTCTCATAAATTGGATTATGTCAGCATTGGCGCCATTTGGCATTTAGACATTTCAACACAATTATGTACATATCTCTTAAACTATACACCACACCTATTTTTTATGGTTTTTTGGTGCTTAGTCCATACACATAGTGTGTATGACGTCCTATCTCTTAAGGAAAAAAGTGTTTCCTCTTATTTCTATCTAGAAGATATATTTATCTATTTTTAAGATAGAAGGACTAATTTTTCATTAGTACTCCTGCGGAGTGACTAAGGTTATTTTTACCCAAGGAATTCAAAAATGTAATAATAATTAACTTTTTCTTACTCTAAAGTGGAGTAATTTATGTTTTCTATATTTCTTTCTTTTTGTGTCATTTTATTATTTTTACTTACTTTATTTCTTTTAATATTTTTATATTAAATGTTGCTCATGTTGGCATGCTCAACATTGTAGCAGGCTGAAAAAGCTTATAGCAAGCAAAAAATGTTCTCATCTGGGTCTATTGGACTACTGGATGTGAGATGAGGTAAAATTAGAAGAATCTGAATGTGAATACTGGATGCAAGGTGAGTCTAATTTGACTTGGTTTGGATTTTTCTGGTCCAAACCTGATTAGATCAATGATGAATGTAGGTTCTTGTTTTTTTTTGATTGATTGTTTAATGAAGATTAGATTGGTGATTTTTTTTTTTTTCTTTATCAAAGAGAGACAGAGGTTATGTGATTGATGTTGATGATTTTAAAAAAACTCACTTATTTTAAAGTGTTGTTTTTGCTTTGAAAACCGATGTTTTTATGAAGAACTGCATTTCAAAAATTACCTCAGTTGGGTCAAGATTTTTTGAAAAACACAAAATTGAAATTTTGTGTTTGGTCCAAAAAAAAGGTTGGGTTTGTAATGTTGAGTTTGGGGATATTTGACACCCCTAATTAGTAATTATTTCTTGTTTTGATTACAAAAATGATGATGATAAAGCTGAAGACACTCAAGAAAAATGAAAGTAAAATAAAAATAAAGATGTAAAAAGATGAAGGATTTCTTGAATCATTTGATCATCAAAATGATGCCATTACAAATCAATGATCATAATAATAAGTTTGCTGAGAAGTGAAATCACAATTTGATGATCAGCTTTTCTTTTATAAATTTAATAAAATATATCATCATGAATTCTTAAAACTCAGCCAAAATCAAGGTAAATTTATCATCTTCATCCATTGTGTCAGAAATCTGAGCAGATTTCTTTGCATCTAGGATGGTGAGAAACAATATTAGGATAATTATATTCAAAAAAACATTTTTCAATGAAAATCATCACTCAAAACCATGAGTGGTAAAAGTATTGATTCTCTTTAAAGAATTATAATTAACCTCTGCATCTTGACAATTTCTAACACACATTTCCTGCATTAATAATTTTTGGAATTCTTTATTTGATTTGGTGTACTCCCTCAATAAGGAGGACCCTGTTGAATATGGACTTGCAATGATCCATATGTGTAGCTCCTTTCTCACCTCATTGTGTTTCATTTTATTTCTTTTTATTCTATTTTCACTTTCTTAATTATTTTATGTTATTTCTATTTTATTATTTATGTTGTTCTAATGAAAGGGTGGAAATACTTCAATTCTAGAGTCTGGTGTTAATTATAAATACTCAACCCAGCTGGACCTATTAATCTTCGTCTTGTCATCATTTCTTGTCTCCAGAAGATTAATTTAGTCATAACTCTTCCTTCAAGAACACAAGATCAATTCCTCAAATATCCTCCGGTATCTAGGTAGTTATTAGCACATATGATCCTTCTCCATTGTCTTTTGTGCTCATTGATTCTGACTTATAATGTTTTTCCTCAGTCTCTGTCTTTTCTGTCTTACTCTTTTCAATCATCTTAGTTCGCATTATTAAAATTGTCTACCTGCTGTTTCTTTTAGTTATTGTTTTATTTTTCTTATCAAATCCTTATTTTTTGTTTCTTTTGTTGTCTTTGCTAAAAAGTAATTTTATTCTTTAGCCTAAAAGTTTCACATTATCAGTACGGATCGCTTAGATCTAATCCACCCGAGGCTCTTAATCATCTCAAAAAAGGAAACAGCATGGGTTCTGACGAGGAACGTGAAGAAGTTAGAGGAATCAAACCTCTAAACGATTCCAACTACTCCTCCTGGTCCAAACGAATGCGTTCACATCTCCGTCAGAAGAAACTGTGGGAATTAACTATCAATGAAGTCACTATAGCTGATGATGCTACCACTGCTGCGCGAACTAAAGACGAAAACTACAGACTTGAGGCATACGATACCATCATTAAATGCATGGGGGACGCGGCTTTTGATTCTTGCGTCAATATTAATACCAGCGAAAATCCTTATCTTCTATGGAAAACAATAAATGAACACTACGCTTCAAAATCAATCAATAACAAGTGTAGAATATGGCTCAAGTTCATGAGGTTCATTTTCAACGGGGATTTAAAATCTTACGTCAATGATTGTCGGCGTTTCATCAACAAGTTTTCTCTAGTTCAACTTGGAATACCCGACGATGTTATGGCCATATCATTCCTGGCTAAGCTAAATGAACCACTCTGGAACATTGTGGACTCGATAATCTTAAATGAAGAAATAATATCTGATCCTCACAGAACCTTAGCTAAACTCAATGAAGTCATATACGTGCAAGAATCAAGAGAAAAACTTACTTCCATCAAAGAGGAATCAACCACATCTGCACTACTCACATCGAAAAATTCCACAAAAGCCCGTCAACGCCCTATTCCTAAAAATCCTTGCACTAACGGTAAACACAATCCACTGGCCGTTCATCCTGAGTGGAAGTGCTTCCAACTATTGCCTGAAGCAAGAAACGTGATCTTTAATAGACTGGCCTCCAACAACGCCGAAGCAAATTTATCAGCAGCCACCTTTGGTAATAACTCTGATCTTCCTATTGCATTGCTCATGGATTTTCTGTACACAAAACACTCAGAGGGCACCGCTGTTTTGGACTCCGGAGCCACTCATCACATGGTTAATCAAGCTTTGTACTTCCACTCTTTAGAACCAACAAACATGAGCGTTGGAACTGGTAGCGACAAATGCCAGATGATGGCTACAGGGATCGGCAGTATCAGACTAGTAGACGCAAGGAACAAAACTTACCAATTAAATAAAGTCCTTTTTGTCCCAAAATTAAATCGCTCACTTATTTCTTTAATGCAATTATTCTCCAACAATTTGACGCTAAACAAACAGAAGAATAATTCCGTCATGATCCAAGCAGACAAGCTACTTACTTTCATGGGTCACTCATCTAATAATCTGCTTGAAATCAATCTCAATATTCTGGAAAAAAACTCCATTCCGACTGCTCTTTACTCCACTAACGACTTCACTCACTGGCATGATCGGTTGGGACATCCAAATTTCAATGTCTTAAAGAAGTTGATTCCAAATATCACCAAAGAATTGCCATGTGAAATATGTTCCACTTGCAAAATGGTACGCCGTCCATTTTCTGGTCATTTCCAAACTGTTAACTACCCTTTGGATACCTTGCATCTTGACTTAGTCGGACCCTTACATGTTCAGTCCGTCTCAGGCTACTTATACTTCTTAACGTGTATCGATCAATTTTCTGGATTCAAAATTGTCAGATTTCTGAAAAATAAATCGGCCACTTTCAACGAATTTGAAAAATTAGTCACTCTCTTTGAAAATAAGATTGGAAAACCCGTGGAGAATATCATCTCAGACAATGGCACAGAGTTCAAGAATTCTCACTTTGAGTCGTTTTGTTCAAAAAAGGGAATCACGCATAACTTCAGCCCCGCCTACACTCCCCAGAACAATGGTATGGCCAAGAGTGCAAACAGAACAATCCTAGTGAAAGCATGATGTCCAATGAAGCAATCAGGTCTGCCTAAAAAGTACTGGGCCGACGGGATAAACACTTCTGTGGATCTTTCTAATCTCCTTCCTTCTCAGTCCCGCAACTTCAAAATCCCGTACGGATTGTTCACTGGCAAGCCCTCTTCTTTCAAGAACTTGGCTCCTTTCGGTTGTCTCACTATAGCGCTAATCCCTGAACAAAATCGCCTTCATAAACTAGGACCTACAGGAAAGAAATGCGTTATTTTAGGGTATACCAACGATTATTCTTCGTTCAAACTTCTGGATCTTTCTAACTACTCTGTCCTTGTTTCTTGTGAGGTCAAATTCATTTAAGACTCTTTTCCATTGGCTCACAATAAAATCTCAACTGAAGACCTCATTAGATTTGACGATAACAAAAATGCTGCTCCCATTAATCATCCCCCAATCAATCTTGCACCAGATGCTTCTCTCCCTATCAAAAATGCCGACGATTCCAGTCTACTATCACAAGATAATCCACTGAAGAATTCCTCTTTTGAAGTCAGTAACGATAATATTCTCAATTACGATCAAAGGGGCAATCCAATCCAATCCTACTTAACTGAAGAATTCGAAGTGAATGAAAAACTCCCTTACGATAAAATTTTGTCCTCCAATCTAAAATCGGAATGGTTGAATTTGATCAAGAAGGAATTAAAGAACATGGCTGATCACAAGGTCTGGGAAGTTGTTTACCGAAAGCAAAGTGATAAACCCTTGCGATTCATGTGGGTGTTCAAGATAAAGAGGAACGATAAAAACCTGCCGATTGAGTATAAGTCTAGGCTCTGCGTTCAAGGATTTGGGGAGATTCAAGGGATCGATTATTCAACAACATTTGCGCCGACCGGCAAATTAGTGTCACTGCGATTGCTCATACTCTATGCGCTCAACCATAACCTCAAGTTCCATCAAGTCGAAGTGCGTAGTGCATTCTTAAATGCCGACTTGGAGGATTACATTACACTTATTCCTCCCAAAGGCGTTGATGCCAAACCAAATCAGGTTCTTCACCTGAAGAAAGCCATGTACGGCTTAAAACAGGCTCCACTCGCTTGGCACAAAACGTTGTCCAATTGGTTACTCTCAATTGGTTTTCAAAGATCAGAAGCTGAGCCATGTGTGTTCTGGAGGGACAACACATTCCTCTATATCCACGTCGACAATTTAGCTATATTCAGTCCCAATCCAAATCTATTTAAGAAATAAATATGCGAGAAATTCCGAATTAAAGATCTGGGTGAAGCCTCCTTATTACTTGGCATGAAAGTCATTCAAAACGAACACTCAATCACTCTCAACCAATCTCATTACATTGAGTCTATACTAAAGAGATTCAGTTGCGAGGATCAGTTTCCTCTTGTCACTCCACTTCAACCCGGCATCCAATTTGAAAATGCTTCCAAAGACGAAGTGGAAGAATTTAATAAGCTCAACATCAATTACCACGCTTTTGTCGGCGCTCTCAACTTTCTTAGTATCACCACCAGACCAGATATCACCTACGCGGTCAGTAGCCTGTCGCAGTTCTTGAACGAACCTGGTATCCTCCATTGGAAATGATGTTTACATACGCTACGATACTTAAAAGGTACTTTAAATTTTGGCCTGGTGTTTAAGAAATCACTTGCGTTCAATCAGGATGATTTGATGGCTCATGTAGACTCAGATTGGGCCAACTGCCTAGTTACTCAACAATCAGTCTCCGGTTATCTGGTTAGATGGAATGGCAATGTTGTGTCATGGTACTCGAAAAAGCAATCATCGGTCTCCCTTTCTTCCACTGAAGCGGAGTACAAGGCCTTGTGTGACTGCATCAAGGAGGTTAGTTGGGTGAAAGTGGTAATTAATCAAGTGTTCAAGATACATTTAACCAAACCGATTTCAATATTCGAAGACAACGCTGGTGCAGTGCTTCTTGCTAACGACGAGTCCAATCATTCGGATTCAAAACTAAACACATGGACCTGCACTATCATTATGTGCGTGCATTATCTTTTTTGGGAGGTTGATTTTTTCACCACCCAAAATCTGGAGCGCATCATCCTATGACATCAGGAGGCTGTTGAGTTTTTGCATTTTTTTTCAAATATTTTTAAGAATACTTTTGGCCGTTCAAAAATTACCACACTTTTTTCCTGGCCTCCCGAACACCACTGTTCCACTTTCAGAGCTTTTGAGTAAAAAAAAAAGGGTTGGGATAATCCTCATATAGGCCATAGGAAGTACACAAAATCAAATGAAAAATCAAAAAAAAAAAAAAATGCTCATGGTTATTACTACTTTCTTTATTTTTCACAGATACTTCAACCTTGTTTTAATGTTGGATGAAAGTTTTGTCCATGTGAAGGCAGTAGGAGCTTCTTTTATAATTAAACTTTGCAAAAAATGGTGCATGCACCAGAATTTTGCAAATCAAACATAAAATCAGCTTATTATTCTTCTGTGTGGCTAAAATTTTCATCCCACTGTAATAAGATTTAAATGAATCTGAAAAAAGTTCTGACACATATTTCTTGAATCGACTATTTTTATTTATTTTGTCTTTGATGTTATGGAATCCCTATATAAGGAGTAACTCAATTTTTTTTTCTTGAGCCAAAACAGTACAAGCAGTGTAGCAGTGGTGATCAGGAGCCTATAAAAAAAGTTTGGTAATTTTTGAACAACTAAAAGTAATTTTCAAAATTATTTGAAAACCAATAAAAAAAACTCAACAACCTCCTGTTTTCAAAAGGTGGTGTTAGCTAGTTTTTTTGGGTGGTACAGATATCAACCCCCTTTGTTTAAGTCAAAATCTCAGAAAGTGGAGAAGGATTGCTCAGGAGGCTGGGAAATGAGTGGTAAATTGAGGACGCCTGGAAGTATTTTTCAAACTTATTGGAAAAAAAAAGGTGGTGTGCAACAGGAGAAAGGCAGTGCCACCAGTATTTGGGTGGTGCATATATCAATCCCTTTTTTAGGCTTAAAAGCTCACAAAGTGAAGAAGGAATGCCCAGGAAGCTGGGAAATGAGTTTTAATTTTAAGTCACCTGGAAGTATTTTTTTGAAATATTTGAAAAAAAAAGTTGGCACTAAAACTAGCCCCCTTAATTTTCAATTTTTTAATAAAATAACCTCTTTAAATAGAAAGATAAAAATAAAAAAGACTGTTGTTGAAAGTGAGATTGAAAATGATGATTAGATTCAAATGAAAAATAAGATTTATTTTTGAATTTCCATCAATATTATTTATTGCTGTTCCATAAACATCATGATCTCAGAATGACAGCATAAGTGTGGTAAGGAAAACAGATTATTCTGATCCTTAGTTATTATAATAAATTTTTATTTTCATGATTTCTTCCTTATGGTAACAATGAACACATTTCAATACATGTATTGTTATTTATTGCTTATCAGATCAAAAATCTACCTGTTTGAAATTTTGAAATATAAAAGATCAATCAATACCAAATCTTCATGTTTCATCTTAAAAACATTGACAATTGAAATGCTTAATTTGTAAAACTAGCTTTTCTTTAAATCATCTTGGTGTTGTTGGTTCAAATTTTTGAATCCAAAAATAATTGTGAGATAATTTGTCAGTAATTCTTGCCTTCTTCTCATGGATCCTGAATTATCATAATATTTTAGTAAGTTGTATTTTTTTTTTATCAATGACTTGTATGATCCAGTTTTTTTTTAAAAAAAACTGCAAAACTTTCTCCTTGTTTTTATACCCTTGCAGTTAGGTTTGATTGTTTTTTTGTCTTTTTCTGGATTGATGGATTACTACTTGGTGGGGTTTCAAAGTGAGTGCAATCCACTATACATGTCTTTGAAATTCAGTGAAGGGCTTGAAAAGGGGGGCACTAAATCTATGATAAATTATTTTATAAGTAGCCCCCCCCCCCCCCCATCTATTGTAAACAATAAATTGACTTATCATATACAATCAAATGGAGTCCCCCGGTATTTTATGCAATATTTTTGGCCAAAAACTATGGTACAAGGTCATAAACAGTGCCTTTTATGGCAGAATCATTGTGTTTGATACCAAAAGTATTGTATACAATAGTTCCTGCCATGAATTATTGTATATGATATTGTTTGAGTTATAAATATTGTTTATGATACTTTCCCGTGGAAAAATTATTGTATATGATAATTTGTCCACAATAAACATATAATATACAGTAATTTGTCTTTGGGGGGTATTCTACACAATACTCCTGGTTTAAAAAAATTAATAAAAACACTTTAAAAAAGAATAAATAAAAAAAATGTAAAGAAAACACAAATAAAAAGAAAAAAAAAAAACAAGAACATCAAACAAAAGACAAAAAAAAAAAATTGGAACAAATGGAACAAAAATAACAAAAATAACAAAACAAAAGAACCAAATAACAAAAAAAAAGAACCAAATAAAAAGAAAAATCAATACAACACTGTAAAAGGAACAAATAAACAAGAAAAAGAAATACAACAAAAAAAATAAAACAAAAGAAAAAGGAAAAAAGAAGAAAAAGATCAAGAAAAAGAAGAATAACAAAACAAAACAAAACAAAACAAAACAAACAAACGAATAAAAGAAAAATAGTAAAAAAAAGACCAAAGCAACAACAAAAAGAAAAAAAAAAGAAAAACAAACAAAAAACAAAAAAACAAAAGCAAAAACAAAAACAAACAAAAAAAAAAAGCCAAAAAAAAAAACAAAAACACAAAACAAAGAGAGCAAAGAGGACAAAAGAAAAAAAATATCAACAAAAAGAAAAACATAAATCAACAAAATCAACAAGAATAACAAAATACACAAACATAGCAAAAAAAGGAAAAAAAAAAAAAAAAAAAATAAGCAAAAAATAAGCAAAAAATAAGCAAAAATAACACAATATACAAAAATAACAACAACCAAAAAATAAATAAATAAACAAACAAAAATAAAGAAAAGAAAAACAATAAGCACAATCAAGGGTGGGTTGCTACACTACACTATGCTACAGGCCAAATGTAGGGTAGCGTAGTAAGGATTTTTTCCGCCAGGATTTGGTTAGTGTTAGCTGACACTACAGGCCACTACGCTAAATGTTAGTGTAGCGCAATTTTTTTTCCCCATAATTTCTATATCATTAGATGAAATTAACCACCGCTACACTAACAGGTAGTGTAGCTTTTCAACCGCTAACAGAAATTCAGCTAA
>JNCO01006574.1:0-12906 GCA_000785685.1 Uromyces viciae-fabae | reverse complement strand
ATGAGGAATTTCTTTTTTATTAATGATGCTATTAGAGAAAATAAAATAAAAATAATATGGGTAAAAACTGAAGAGCAAAAAGCAGATATTTTAACAAAAAAATTAGGATCTCAACAACATTCAAAAGCGTTAAAAAGATTAGCATTAGAGCCAAGTTTGTAGGGGGGTGTAGTGAGTTGGGGCAAACTTGGCTATGCCAGGGGGCTTGTTGTACATGTAGTTTTTCTCTCATTTCCTTTGCAATGAATCATTAAGGAGTTTTTGCCTGCGTACTTCTCACTTGTGTCTAATAGGTGTAAAGATAAATAGGATCGCGTCTTCGCGTCTTCGCATCTTCCTCGTTATCTTAATCATGGGTAGAAAATGATGAGGCTCAGCATCAAACCAATAATCAGATTTGAGAAACGCTCTGCGCCGTGGTGCCGGAGCATACCCCAGCAGACATGTGTTTCAAGATCACAAAGAAGATAACCGCGTCCTATTAACTAGACCGCCATCCGCAACCTCGCTGGTGTCAAGCATACATTTGTCCCTGCTCAGGTTGATCGCCTCTTCGCATCTTCACTGATATCTTAATCTTCGAAATGATTTAGAGGCTCAGCATACAGGCAGCGATGATGCTTGAGAGCTGCTCTTCGCCATGGTGCCGGAGCATCTCCCGAATTCGCGTATTGCTTAAAGGCTGACCTTTCTGGCCGCTGCTTTCAGTTTCCTCAACCACATCTTACTCTTATCTTTTGCACCGAACACACAAAAAACGCTTTGATTGTGAAGTGGAAGCTGAACACAGTCCACCAATCTCAGGTCTTTCTTATACCGGGTCCCCCCCCCCACATATCCAACGGTTTAACTTTTGAATTTCTCGTAGTGAAGATTCCAATCACATCTTCATTAAGCGATCCGGACCTATAGCTATGACTCCAGAATCCGAAGCCAATTTCTTGTTCTATAGTAGCAGCCACGCCCGTTCCTCAACTCCGTCTCTCCCGAAAGAAAGTCACTCAGTTGTGGCACAAATAGTTCCCCTGCTACCACCCCCCCCAAGGAGCAAGCAAAAAAACCTACTACACAATTATTGCGCAAGGATCACCAAATGGTTACATAAGGTGGAGCTAGTCACAAAGTGTTGAAAATAAATAAAAACTTTCAACTAATCATTCTGATGATTTTGTTTTTTGTTGTAGTAAAACCTCATACTCATTTGCGAGTCTCCCTCTCGGAATAATAGCTCAGAGCTATCAAGCTGCATATCGGATTGATATGTTGTAGTTTAGCAGTAATTACTAATCTCCACGAAAAAAGTTGAATCCATCAAATTTCTGCTTAGAGGTACAACTCAAAGATTAGTTGATCACGACCTTTATTTGTAGAACATTGTTGTATTATAACATGGTCTTTTTATAGAAATAGAAGTTTTTTTGTTTTTTTTTGCCTTTAATTCAACTTCTTGTTTATTCAATTTAATTTAATTCTCCATGCTTTTATTTCTGCCCTCAGGTTACTTGTCTGGCTGATATTGAACTACCCAAATAAATAATAATCCAACCTGGATAGGTTTCCATCTTTGATTTAAAATCGGGGAATGGTCCAAATTCCTTTGTCAACAATGAGCAGCTACAGTCACATTAAATGATGCATTTTCTGTGATCTATCACTGGTGAGCCCAGTTTAACTAGGATGTATCCACCGCAGCCAACATGCTGGCATGTCCCCCACCCCCCAACGAGCAAAAAAAACTGTCAACGGAAAGGTGAGGTTTGAATGACAGCTCTTCCGATAAAAACTATAGACTCTAATTGGAAGTCTCGACGGAAACAGCTCTTCCGATAAAAACTATAGACTCTAATTGGAAAGAATGGGAGAAGACTCCAGCGACGGCCTTAAATCAGTCCCTCTATTGGAGGAGGCCAATTTCGGACAATGGCAAACAAAAATGTGAATGTTCCTTTGTCTGAAGAAATTATTTCACTTCTGTGTTCCTGAAGAAGCGCAAGTATCAGACAATGAAGATGAAGAATAAATTGTGGCTAATTTAACTACAGCCGCGGTACCTCCTCGACGCTTGAAACTTAAAGAGAAACAACAAATGATCGAGTGTGCAACTTACTTAATTGCAAGACTTGGAAATTGGGCTTTTTCCGACGTGGTTACTGCAGAGAATGAGGATAAACCAAAACTACTCTGGGAAAGAATCCAAACCCGATATGCTGCTGCAACTTTCAACAATCAAGCCAGGGTCTATGTTCAATTCTCACCCTATTTATTCAAGGGCGATTTAGTTGCTTATGTATCTGATAATTGTGACATGTTATCGGAAATGGCCTTGGTCAACGTAAAAGTTCCATTAAGATTGGTCTCATACACAATACTTGGAAAATTAGGGATGAATGAAAACTACAAAGAATTGGCCGACAAATTAATACTTGATTCTACTCTCTCGGCTGATCCATCCTTAGTCTTAGATAAATTGCAGGACTAGTCCAATCATGAAAAGGCGCAAGGGCGGGTACACAAACCCAGCTTTAACCAACCTAGTGTCCTACACACGGCCTTACAGACCTTTGGCCTTCACATGGGACCGAACAACTTACCTCAACGCCTGACTCATGCATGCGGTTTCAATATTCATAATCCAAACGTCAAATCGCACAACTCAGAGCAATGCTTTGCGCTTCATTCTCACCTTAAACAGAAGAAAAATTACAATGAACCTAGGGCCTCTACTCATTTAACTAGCGCACACCTTTTGCTTAATCATTGTGACGGAATATCTTCAAACAATCTAGTTCTCAACACCGGAGCGTCACACCACATGTTTTATGACTTGAAATTTTTCCTCACCATGAAACCAATGAAATGTGAAGTTTCCACAGGTGATTCTCATTCAAAAGGCTTGGTAGCTCTAGGTCAAGGAACAGTCTCTCTCAATTCCGCTAATGGTATTATGATCTTGGAAGATGCACTGTTTGTACCAAATATTAATAGAAATATTGTCTCTCTACTTTGGCTGCTTGAAAATCAGCTTACAATCAAGAGGATTAATGGTAACTCAGTCAAGATATTGTCAGATGACAAACACATCTTTACAGCGCATCTTGAAAACTGCCTGCTATCCCTGGAAAATCAGCTGCTAACACCGAAAACATATCTTACAAGAGAAAAATTAACCCCGGAGATGTGGCATAATTGCCTGGGCCATCCAGATTTAACTTGATTGAAGAATATGGTTCCCAACTTGAAGGTTCTCTCTCTCACTTGTGATGTCTGCTGTGCCGCAAAAATTACCAGCCTCCCTTACAAAAGCTCCTTCTTAAAAGCTTCGGATCTTCTTTGTAATATTCATCTTGACTTAGTCGGTCCTATTCATCCATTGACAAAATTGGGATACAAGTTCTTTTTAATGATAATAGACCAATACTCTGGGTACAAGCATACCTCATTACTTAAATCAAAATCAGATGCTGGTGAACAAATCAAAAATTTCATCATTTCCGCCGAAAATCATCTTCAAAAGACAGTTAAACATGTACATTCTGATGGTGGGGGGGGGGGGGGGGAGTTTGTTAATAGCCTCCTACAAACGTTTTTCCAAAATAAAGGAATTTTACACTCGATTTCTTCACCCTGTACTCCCCAACATAACGGTGTGGCTGAACGGGCGAATCGAGTCATTATTGAAAAACTACAATCAATCTTGAATCAAACTAAGCTGCCGCCTTCCTTCTGGGGTGAAGCCTTAGTTTATTCCACATATTTATCGAATCTCACCCCATCCACCTCAAATTCCTCCTTTGTTCCACCTCTACAATTGTGGACTAATCAACCCTGTTCCTATTCTCATTTTCCGCCATTTGGCTGCAAAGTGTTTTTTCTAATTCCCCATCAACTTAGGAAGAACAAACTTGATAATGTAGCTTAGGAAGGAATTTTACTTGGGTATGATGTTGGTGGGTATTCATACAAAATTCTCAGATCATCGTCCCAGATTCCGTTTTATAGCAGAAATGTCATGTTTAATGAATCTGTTTTTCCTGGTCTGCCTATTAAGATGTCGAGAAAACCAACACTAGACCTAACGGCTGCGCGGAGGTGATAAACAGGGTTCAAGATCCGAAACCTAAATTACTACTATTTAACTCACGTGTATTTCTGTTCTAATAGTTCTTTAGTGTTTTTTATTTGTTTTAAATTTATTTCATAACATTTAAACTTAACACCCTCAGGTCCTGCATCTTTATTCTTCTCTCAAAAGTCTTATATGTTCAATCATTTTATTTCTCATTGATTTATTTATTTCATTTCATATCTCTACTAGGTGTGCTATTTACTCGCTTGTCCTTAAGTCTAAACTCGTGTACTTAAGCAACACCTTGGTTATATCAAAGGTCTTTGTTATTTCTTCAGTGTTTTTTATTTGTTTTAAATTTATTTCTTAACATTTAAACTTAACACCCCTCACGTCCGCTTTGCTTCCCTCAGGTGTGCTCTTTAGTCGCTTGTCCTTAAGTCTAAACTCATGTACTTAAGCAACACCTTGGTTCTATCAAAGGTGTGCTCTTTACTCGCTTGTCCTTAAGTCTAAACTCGTGTACTTAAGCAACACCTTGGTTCTATCAAAGATCCTTTGAACTTAGAACCTCCATACTACCGACTAAAAACTCAGCTTCTGACAATGGATTACTGATTTTTCCGACTACTTTACCTATCTTATCAGAGGACTCTCTTAATGAAACTTTGGTCATGAATCATGAACCACAGTTGGCTGATACCAATGAAGTAGATGACTCAATCAATGAAATCCGCTCTGAATCTCAAATTGAAATCCGCTGTGAATCTCAAGTCGAACCTGATGCTGCTGACCAACATGATAATTCTGAAGTTTCTACTCAACCTCTAAGAAGAATTAAAGTGATTGGTCCACAAAACCCAACTGAAATTTGGGAAGTAATTGACACTCTAAACATACTTCCCTTCAGCCGGTCTAGAAAACCAACCACCTTACTCACCGCCACTTGCGATAACTTCTACACTCCAAAAAATTATAAAGATGACATCTCCTGTCAACACAAACAAGAGTGGTTTTCCGCTATCAAGAAAGAATTAGATAATATGCAATCACTCAATGTCTGGGAAATTGTGCCGAAAGATCCAGCTCACTTTCCTAATCTGTGCGTCTGGGTATTTCAAAACAAACTTGGCGCCAATGGCAATGTCATTGAACGAAAAGCCAGATTGTGTGCTCAAGGTTTCTTGCAAAAACAAGGAATCGACTTTGATCAAACTTTTGCGCCCACGAGCCGACTCAATTCTCTCAGACTACTCATCTCAAAGGCAGCTACAAATGAGTGGCAATTACATAAATTAGATGTTTTTAGTGCCTTTCTTAATGCTCCTCTTGAAGAAACAATGCATTTAAAAATTCAGCATGGACTCAGTGATTATTCATCAACAGAAACTCTCAAGTTGAATAAAGCAATATATGGATTGAAGCAAGCTCCAAGAGCGTGGTATAACACGATTGCAAACTTCATGCAAAGCATTGGTTTCAAAATCTCATTAGCTGATTCATGTGTCGTCTTCAACAACAACATAACAAATCCAATTTATATCTATCTACATGTAGACGATCTAGCAATATTTGGGCAAGATGTCTCAGATTTCAAAGAAAAAATTAAAAAGCAGTTCAACATGAAGGATTCAGGCAAAGCCAATTTCTTACTAGGAATGAAGATCACACAATCACAAGATAAAATTAGTCTATTGCAAGAAACTTATGTCAATTCTCTCATCAGCATGTATGAACTAGAAAATAGCAATCCCAGCAATACTCCGTTACAACCAGGAATCAAATTAGAAAAATCCACAGATCAAGAACAAGATGATTTCTTAAAATTAAACCAAAGCTACCAAAGGTTGATTGGTTCCTTAA
This sequence comes from Uromyces viciae-fabae, assembly GCA_000785685.1. NCBI lineage: Eukaryota > Fungi > Basidiomycota > Pucciniomycetes > Pucciniales > Pucciniaceae > Uromyces > Uromyces viciae-fabae. Next base: position 6,977 of record JNCO01006574.1, on the reverse strand, counting down.
ACTATCTCAGCACTGCAACTCGCCCAGACATAAATTATGCTGTCAGCAGTCTCTCCCATTTCCTAGAAAAACCAGGAATCAAACACTGGGAAGCTGGTATTCAGGTTTTGAGGTATCTCATGAAAACAAAGAACTTTGCTATTAACTATGAAAAAGAAAGCAAATCTGGTCTCTCTGCCTATTCCAATTTTGACTGGGCAGCTTGCACAGAAACAAGAAGATCAATCACAGGGCATGTTTGTTTATATGACGGAAATTTGATTAGTTGGAAATCCAAAAAACAACCATCTGTTTCACTTTCCACCACTGAAGCAGAATACAAAGGTATATCTGATACAGTCAAGGAAGTACTTAGGCTCCGACAATTTCTTTGTGAAGTCTTATCTAAACAATCCGATTCAACACCAGTTTTCAATGATAATCGGGGTGCCATCGACATAGAAAATTCAACCTCTAATCCCAATCACTTCAGGGTATGTCACATGGCAATTCGTCTTCATTTCATCAAGGAAACCATTCAAGAAAAGTTAATATCAATCACCTATGTTTCCACATTCAATATGATTGCTGATTTCCTCACCAAGCCAGTTGGCAAGACTCTCCTTCTCTCCTTGCTCAAACAAATCAAATTGTTTCCTGCCAATGAAGGTGTCATTAGCAACGAGGGGTGTTAAATTATTGATCAATAGTCAAAGCTTAAATTAAAGCTTGTTATCTGACCAGTATGATCAGATAACAAACTTTGATTATTTAAACCTAGCAAATACCATCCATCATTCCTCCGGATTTATTCGCTTCATTACTGTTAAAAGATATTTCCTCAGATTCTTAAAATTCATCAAATTCATCTCTTTCTACATCAACTTTGTCAAACTACACTCCAGAAGTGTCTCCCTTCCTGAACCGACTTCCGCCAATTACACTCTCCCCCTTCTTAAACCGACTTTGTGCTGACTTAAGCATTTATTGCAATATTCTTCTGCTCTATCGTAAGTTGGATAACTTTCCAATATTCATTCAACTTACATCCAGACACTCATGTTTTTCCTTTCAGTCTCTTTGCTTTTATTTTCATCATATTGTATTGCCTTTCCTCCCACTTGTATACTCAATTAGAGTCTTAGGTACTTTATTTTCATGTTGTGTCTGCACCTTATTGTATATTTTCTAATGAAACATTATTCTTAGTTTGATAATTTTAACAGTAATTACTAATCTCCACAAAAAAAGTTGAATCCATCAAATTTCTGCTTAGAGGTACAACTCAAAGATTAGTTGACCAGACCTTTATTTGTAGAACATTGTTGTATTATAAAATTGTCTTTTTATAGAAATAGAAGTTTTTTTGTTTTTTTTTTGCCTTTAACTCAACTTCTTGTTTATTCAATTCAATTTAATTCTCCATGCTTTTATTTCTGCCCTCAGGCTACTTGTCTGGCTGATATTGAACTACCCAAATAAATAATAATCCAACCTGGATAGGTTTCCATCTTTGATTTAAAATCGGGGAATGGTCCAAATTCCTTTGTCAACAATGAGCAGCTACAGTCACATTAAATGATGCATTTTCTGTGATCTATCACTGGTGAGCCCAGTTTAACTAGGATGTATCCACCGCAGCCAACATGCTGGCATGTCCCCCACCCCCCAACGAGCAAAAAAACTGTCAACAGAAGGTGAGGTTTGAATGAGCTACCCTACCTGCTGCTCCAGCTCCCGTCCCCCGTTTTTTATACTGCTAGCTGCTGGCCTGAATTTGGGGACCTACACCAGGAATTGTTTGTACTTTTTCAACAAACACATTCAGAGGTTTTTTGAATGTAACTTAAGATATTGTGAGGCTGAGATGATTCCCACAAGTGTGTGTAATTATGAAGGAGTATGAAAAAGAAAGAAAGTTGAGACAATTACCACAAGTGTGAGTAATTATGAAGGACTATGGACAAGAAAGAAAGCTCAGACAATTCCAAGATATAAAAAATACAGATTTTAGAATTGAATCATATCAGGCCCCATTTGGCCGCCCGCGTGATGTGTGATAATGATGTGAAATTCACATTCATTATCACGGGGAGTGACCGGGTTATCACAATCCCAGTTTTGGTGTTTGGCATGCCGCGTGATGTTATGCCCGGCATCACGCCAGATACCGCTGTCCAAATAACCCAAGCCAAATCCCAAATATAGGTCTGGACCTATATTTGGGGTGATATACAGCATCATCCCCTCCGTCCTGGCGTCACTTCACAACATTCCTCTCACCACTGGACTCGTTGCCACACCACGTCCATCATGCCTCGCTCACGAAACCCACACTCAGCAACCAAGACTCCAACCAGACCAGCTCCCACCAATACCAGCCAGTCCATCTCATCAACCCCGGCCTCCCAATCAAGCCTCCAGAATGAATGGAGTCAATCAACCAGAGCGATCAACTCCCAAATTACCACTTCCTCCATTGGTAACAACTCACTGGCCACTCCCTCCCACTCCGCAATGGATACCCAACTTATTAATCCCGATACCCAACTTAATCCTTCCCCCCTCCCTGACTACACCCAAGCAAAGACTGAAGCAGATGCATCACAAGGAGGTACCAAGCTCATCTGGACCCCCCCCCATGGAGAAGAGTGCCCTCGATTTGTCTGTCAAGGCTGTTGAAGCAGGGAAGCGCACCGAGGCAGGATTCAAACCGGAGGTCCATCGTTGGGTGGCGAGTGAGCTTAGTAAAGAGTTTCCAGGGGTAGATTTCAACGAGAAAAAAGTTAAATCCAAGTTGAATCAAGTAAGTTCTTCTCTTCCTTACCTTTCCCCTTAAAAGGTGTACTAACTTTTTGATTTTTTGTTGCTTGTTAGACATTTAAAAAATGGTATGACACTTTTACTGCATGCCGAGATGCAAGTGGATTTGGCTGGAATGAGAATGAATGTATGGTAAACGCCACCGAAGACGTGTGGAGCTCATTCCTTGTCTCCCACCCGGCCGCCAAACGGTTCAAAAATGCTGCTTTCTCTGAGTTTCACGACCTGTTTGTTATCTTTGGGGGCAACTGCGCTACTGGATCTTTACGGAAATCATCTGCTACCCTACCCATTCCGCCACCGCCCAAGCAAACTCAGCAAGCTGGATCGTCTCCTGGTGAGACTATCGAGGGGCCAGATAATTCAGCGAGATTGCAATCTCAAGCTTCGGGTGTTCGCCCTCGCCGTTGACACCAAATTACCTCAGGCAATCGTTTCGAGAAATCCATTGAACGCCTCATTGATGCATTTGCATCCTCTCAAGACCAATTAGGACCCGAATACATTGAGAACACCATGGACAAGTATCAAGAATCATTCGCGGTAGAACTGGATGAAGATGATCTAATCACTGGCTTCAGCATCTTAGAGCAAGAAGCGAAAGCAAAGACCTTCTTGGCAATTCGAATTCACGAGCACGCAATGGCCTGGTTGCGCCGTCAGATCCAATTACAACGCACGGCCACGGCACGCAATGGCCCTTTTTAAATGTCATTTATTTTTTCTTTTATTTTCCTCTCTCGGTCTTATTTTTGCTGCCCTATTTTGTTTCTCTATCCTCTTTTTTCTCCCCTCGATACAATTCACTCTTGGTCTTCTGTGTCCTCTTTTTTATTATGTTGACCTCTTTTTTGTACCCTCAATACAATTCATATCTTTTAGATCAAGCCGTATCTGACCATTGTTGTGGTAGTACATTTTTCCAAGAAGAGAATAAGATTCAATTCATAAATGTGAGATCAATAAATACAGACTGACAATTGAAAAAACAAAATCAAGCATGAAATATTATAAGAAAGCCAGGAAAGAAACAATAAGACCAAAAAGTTAGATAATGAAAAGATATACAATCGGGAGAGAAAAATAACATGATATAACAGAAATGATAAGGCCAAAAAAGGCCAAAAAGTTAGATAAAAAAGAATCGTAAGAGAAAAAGAAATGAAATATGGGTGGAAGGACAGGAGATGGAGAAAAATTCAGGAGTTGTTCCTCCGTTGTGTGTAGACACAATATTGGTTCCACATCTCCTGAGCAATTGAGTCTCTCCAGGCTCTTAATTCGGCCCAATCTCTTGCTCGGTTTCCTAACACTTCTGTTGGGGCCGGATCCTCGTGTGCTCCAAACCCAGCATGATGCGATTGTGGATCGTCAAAGATAGCCGACTCGCCATGGTTCTCAATGATAATTTTGTGAATCACCGCTAGTGCTAGTACAATGTTCGCTTGGGTCTCCATTGAGTATTGCATGGGGTGGAACAACATGGGGAACCTCTTCTTCCAAGTACCAAACGTTCTCTCGACTACATTTTGCGCCATCGAGTGTCTCAGATTGAACAATTCCTCCTTGGTTTCAGGCCTAAATACAATGGCATGTCAACAAATGTAACTGGAAAAACAACTCATGCAAAATAACTCACCTCTTCCCAGCTTGTGCGTTTTCGCAAAGATGGTATCGCACACCCCGATACGGTACAAAAATTCCTCTGGCCAGCGAGTATCCAGCATTGGCGAGGTAGAAATGGTCTTGGGGGATTTGAAAATCGTCCGCTAGAGCACTTCTGAGAACACGAGATTCGTGGGCTGAGCCCTCCCATCCAACCATAATGTAAGTGAAACGCTGGTCAAAGTCGACCACTCCAAGGACATTCTGGGATAACATCCCCTTCCGATTGCGATACGGTCCCGCCTCAGCTTCTGGGACACATGCTGGAACATGGCACCCATCCATGGCCCCGAGACATGACTGGAAAAAGGGGAAAAACTTTCCGTTGTTGGCAATGTAGTCGTGGGTGGTACCAGGCTTGGGTCGACAGATGTATTTGTCTTGAAGCCGGAGGAAGAAACTGATTATGTGGTGGAAAATGCGCGAAATGGTCTCGCCACTGTGCTGGAAACGGTCCTGGGCTTGTTGATTGGTCGCATTCTGTCTGACAATGTGCAAAAATATTGCAAGCTGCTCATCCATCGAGATGATTTTTGACACCGGGCGTACATCGATCAACAAGAGTTCTTCGGAGAAGGAGTTGAAAAACTCAACGGATACACGAAGCATCGCCTGGGCTCGAAATCGATTGCCATTCAAGATGTGATAGAAATATTGCTCGCCAGTGAAGGGCGCATTGTTGTATGGTTCCTTCAAAATTTTCGACCATTGGCGGAGACCGGTGAGTACGGCTAGGAAGAGGAAAAATCATCGCTTATGGATGTTTCTTTGGCGAGCAAGTTGTACCGTCCTTTCTTGCGTTTGAGGAGTGATCGTCGTTGAGGTGGTCATGGTGCATGGAGGTGAAGGGAGTGGTGGATTGATTGCTACACCAGAAGTGGAATGAGTGACGCACCAAACAGCCACACGTGATATGCACCTGTTTTCAGGGATATCACGGTGTGCCAAACACTGTGTTATGTACCAAGAGTCATTTCACATGACCTTTCATCACACGCGGGTTTCAGTTTTTGTGTCATGTCAGGTTATGTGTTGTCTGGGCACCAGGTTTTGGTACTTCACCCTCCGCATGGGGTGTTGTTTTATATGTAGGACAGAAAAAAAAACAATAGATAAAAAAAGAAAGATGAAAAGAAAAGAAAAGAAAAGAAAAGAAAAGAAAAGAAAAGAAAAGAAAAGAAAAGAAAAGAAAAGAAAAGAAAAGAAAGAAAAAAAAAAAAAGAGAAAAGAAAAGAAAAGGAAGAAAAGAAAAGAAAAGCAAAGAAAAGAAAAGAAAAGCAAAGAAAAGCAACGAAAAGAGAAGAAAAGAGAAGAAAAGAAAAGAAGAGAAAAGAAAAGAAAAGAAAAGAAAAAAACAAAAAAACAAAAAAAGAGAAAAGAAAAGAAAAGAAAGGAAAGAAAGAAAGAATAGAAATAAAAAATATAAAAAAGATAAAAAAAGATAGAAAAGATAAAAAAAAAAAGAAAGAAAGAAAATAAGAAAAGGAAAAAAAAATAAGAAAAATAATAAATAAAATAAATAAAATAAAAATAAATAAAAGAAAAAAGAGAGAAAAAGAAAAATGGAAAAAGAAGAAAAAGAAAAAGAAAAAGAAAAAAAAAGAAAGAAAAAAGAAAAAAGAAGAAAAGAAAGCAAGCAAAAGAAAGAAAGAAAAGAAAAATAAGGAGAAAAAAAAAGAGAGCAGAGAGAAAAAACAAAAGAAAAGGATAAAAAAGGAGAAAGTGTGAAACCAAAGAATTGAAAGAGGAAAAAGAATGAAAAAATGTATTAAATAAGAAATGATAAATAAATCAATAGGTAAAAAATACATGAATAAAATTGGTAAAAAAAATGGTAAAAAAAGAAAAGCACCAATATAATACATGAAAAAAAGAGAAAAAAGAAAGCAACAATACAAACACATGAAATATCAAGTGTATGGTTTATCTTTTTCTTGTTTTTTTTTTTTTTTTTGCTTCTTCTTTTTTTTCTTCTTCTTTTTTTTCTTCTCTTTCTTCTTCTTTTGGCCCCTGGTAAATTCACCGCATTTTTTTGCCAAAACATGGCAATTCCCACGGACTGGCCATGTTTTGAACTAACATCTGCCATTACATGGCAATTGCCGCGTATATGTCTTTTTTTCACACGGCAATTGCCGTGTAATGGCTAAAACCTTAAATAATTAAAGTTTTAGCCACCACACGGCAGTCCCAATTGCCGTGTGGTGGCTAAAAAAAAGGAAAAAAAAAAGATAAAGCAAAAGCAAAGAAAATATAAATAAAAAATAAAAGAATAAACATAAAGATAAAAAGAAAAAGAAAAAGAAAGATAAAAATAAGAAAAATGAAAAATAAAAAGGAACATGAAATGAAAAATAAAACAAAATAAAATTAAATTAAAAAATTAAAATAAAATGAAATGAAATGAAAGAAAAGAAAATGAAAGAAAATAAAATAAAATAAAATGGAATGAAATAAAATAAAATAAAATAAAATAAAATAAAATAAAATAAAATAAAATAAAATAAAAT
>KN362556.1:942-12474 GCA_000785685.1 Uromyces viciae-fabae | reverse complement strand
TGGCCAGATGATTTTGCATTTGTTGGATTAGATTGAGTTGCTTGTGGAGTGATGGGTTGCTTGTTGGGGGATGCTAGGGGGGGGGGGAGGTTGATCTTAAATATTGGTTTGACGGTTTCTTGTTGATTTTCTTTTGGCAGGCATTGGATACAGATTGGAAATGAGGTTGGAAAATGTGTTGAAAAGTGTGTTGATGGTTATTGTGAAGGTTTGTGCTGGGTTGCTGACGTGGAATTGAAAGTGGTGACCTTTTATATTTTTTTCCAAACAATTGATTGTTTAGGTGTTAACTTTGATACGTCCAGGGTGAAATAATTAATTGTTTTCAAAAAAAAATGGCGGATTTGAAATGGCGAATTTGGTTGAAATCCGCCATTAATTTCGCGGATTTCAAACTAACTTTGATACCCCCTAATTTACAGAATAGCCAAAATTCTAACTCCACACACTCAAGATCTCAAGGCAGCCTAAAAATGAACTGAGAAATAAACTATCAAAAAACAATGTTGAAGTAAACTATAAACAACATATAGATAAGCATCTGAATGATCTCAGGTTACTGCTGATGTTAGATTCAACAAACCAACTCACTCATTCACCAAGGAAAAAAAAAATAAGAAAAAGAGTAAAAAAAAATAAAACTCTATAGAGAGATAAAAAGTAACTTGATCAGTGAATTCTGCATAGTTCAGGACTCCATTATGAATCTAAATCCAAACGATTTTTTCTTTTTTTTAAGAAAAAACAAAAGTAAAAAGCACAGACTAGTCATAAGATTATGATTCAGACTGTAGTCAGGTAGGTTTTGTTTTTAGAAAATTTTATTAGGAAAGATGAGAAGACCAGATAAATAAAAAAAATACTTAAATTGTGAGAGTCAAACACATAAACTTTGCAGATGATTCATCTATCTTGTGACGGAGCAGGGTTCGTGTTAGAATGGTGACTCAGCCATACCTATGAATACATCAACTCCCACAAAAGATATTCTTATGACAATTAATGTTACGGTGTCAAACCAAAATTGAGTATTTTTGTTGATTAACTCAACACAAGGAAAATTCCATAAGGGTTAAAATAATTTCTTGTTCAAAAAGAACACAAAACTTTAACCTTTCTTCGCTTACCAAACCTTGGACAGTTTCCTTTCAGATGGAGTCCAATAATTAAACAGTTGGAGCAATATTTGATCAAGTAATGTTGAGTAAATAAACAACACTAAGCAAAACAAAGTCATGGTTACATTTTATTCTTATAAAAGCCCCCCTAAATGAGTAAGTTAACGAGAATATAAAAAATAGGGGGAGGAGGGGGGATAAGGATTAAGTTAAAATAGCTTTATAATCCCAATCACAACCTTGTTTTCTAGTGCTTGGATACTGATGAGTTATACCAGATTGAAATTTCCTAGGAGGAGGAAAAGTACTAGAAGGGGGGAAGTTTCTAGGTGGGTTGATAGAAAAGGCTACGGGTGGACTAGGCGCTACATTCAGATATTGGTCAGACACAAAAAAGTAAATCAACCTGTATATCATAAAATATGCACAAAAATAAATAAATAAATGTATAAAAGCTTACGTCGATTGCTAGAAGGTGCTAATGTTGCAGCAAAAATCATACTCTTGGCACGAGGTCTAGGGCTTCCATGCGAAACAGATGACTGAGTGATTCCAGCCTCTTCAGGAGCAGAAGGGGTACTCAAGACACGGTTACGATTACTAATGTTGCTCGATCGCAATGGAGCTACAGATGAAGGTGAAGGCTGATGTAATGGGCCTGGTGCCGTGGTAATTGGACGTGGAGTACCATTTGAAGGTGGACTGGAAGTAAATGTTTCTTGCGCACGAGAAATGGGGGGAGGTGGGCGACCCGGTGGTGAAAGATGATTTGGATTGGGTACTGATGATACATGTTTTGATAGGACAGGAGGAGTCGAGGCCGTTCGTTGAATATCATGAATATCTGAAAAAGTAGTTTGAAGGGACCCATTTAAAGATGGTCTTGGTGGGGGAGGGGGTGGTTTTTTTCTATTTAATGATCCTCCAAGATTGGGTGAGTTATGAGTGGTGCGAGGTGGCGGTGGTGGTGGGGCTACTCGACTTCCTGGCCGAGAAGGGAGAGGGGGCGGTCGGACTGCATTTGAGGTATGTGGCCTAGGAGGAGGCGCTGGAGGATTTGATGAAGAAATCTGGTTTTGACGGCTTACGGATTGAGATTTAGAATGTAACGGAGAAAGAGCAGAGGGAGGGCGTGGTGGAGGGGGGCGGCTTGAAGCAGAAGAAGCTGCTACTGGTGGTGGTGGTGGTGGACGGTTGGAAGTAGTAGTTTGAGGAGGGATCGGTGGAGGCAGCGAAAAGTGAGGTGTTTGAGTATTGGCAACTGGTGGCGCAGGAGGAGGTGCTCTTGAAGGAGGAAAAGCGGGAGGTTTAGGAACTGGGGGTGCTGATTTAGGAGCTGAGTTAGACGAGGCTGTATTTGTTTTCTTCAGTGTTGGGATCCCACCAGTAAAAAGTCCACCCAGTTGAGGAGGACCAACTGCAGTAGATCCAGCATGTTGGGAGTTATTATTTGAGTTTTTTGGTATTCCATTGGAATTTTTCAAGCCAGGTGGTCTTGGAGCACTTGGCAAATTAGTTCCGGTACGAGGAGCACCACCAGGAACAATGGGAGTACTACGATCATTTGTTTGAGCCTTCTTGAGTTTTTTTCCAGCTTGAATTTGAGCGGCAAGTGCACCATCCATCTGATTCAACGCCACAGAGAGAAAAACGAAAAAATTCAGTCATGAACAAAGAAGAGAGACAGAAAGAAAGAGAGAGAGAAAGCAGGTAAACATACTCAGCAAGAAGAAATTGTTCAAGTAAAAAACAAAATCCTTCTTATTATTGTTTATAGTTTTGGTGGATGGTCTGAGCATGTCACCTGCCAGGGGTTTCCACAAGGTCTGAGGTCTTGAGTACGGTCATACTTGGCAGGGGTTTCCACTGAATAATTCTTATTTGTTTTTTTCCTTCAAATTCCACTACAAGCTCAACTAATGCCATGCTACCTTCCCCTACTGAAGTTGGAATACAATTTTTTTTTTTTTTTTTTCTTTATGAGAGACATTGCTATGCATTTTCACTTGAAGATAAAATCTGCAGAATTGATTTAATCACTGTTGAATATAAATTGCCCATCAGCACTTGAGGGCATTCTGAATGTGGGCTTGGATATGGCTTGAAGTTACAGTCAGGCTTATGCTCTTTGTTGATCTTATCAATTAATTCCTCATATAATTTTTATGAATTTTCTGTCTGATCCAATCAAATAACAGTGTGTCATGTCTAGCTTCATGCAGAGACATTTAGAAAAAGTTCGTAATTCATTATTTTTTGGGTCTGCTTATGTCATCAATCCTGTTTTTTTATCACCCACCTTACAAAAAATAAAAATAAAATAAATAAAATTTCTTAAATTATTAATTTTTGGGAATTTCTGCTTCTTAATTCTCCTAATCTCACGTGAGTCCCATCTTTCTTCTGTCTTCATCACTTCTTCTCTTCAACATCCTATCCCTTCATCTTCCACTTCCTCTCCCCTCCGCTCACTCCCTACTACTACCCTCAATTACGCGAAAAAATAAAATAAATAAAATAAAAAACTTCACATTCGATTCAACTCATCAATTAATTCGTCATCAATCTTTACCATCGCACTCAAATCTAAACCACAAAATAAATAACCCATTTGTCTCACTCTGAACTCATCAATCGCTCGAATTCGTCATCCTATCCCATCCGTCTAATGGCCCATTTCTCATCCTTACTTTCCTCCCCATCTTTACCACTTTTCACGCGTCGGTTTTCCTTTTCCTATCTATCTTCATCTCTTTCTTCCGCTGTAGACCATCTGACTGACCTCTCACACTAACCAATTACTCCTCCAAAATAAAAAAAAACTAACTCCTTCTAACTTACTAATCCCCATTACATCATTTTTTTTCCACCTGATCTCAAACCTCCACCTCGATCATCTCCGATCAAATTGACAAAAAAAAAAAACGTTTTCTTCATTTGACTTGATCGCTCGATCTTCACCGTCTTTTTAAACTACTTTGCATTGCCGTTTTTTATCTTATATTTTTCATCATGTCATCTGCCACAAGCGTCAATAACGAAGGTAACCGTCACATCACACATAACGCTCCACAATCTCGCAAACGCTCTCGCTCACCCTCTGGAACAACTGTTGGAGCTTCTCAAAAACGTCACAACTTTGAGGGTGGTGAGGAGCCGGCTGGAAACCAAGATTTCAGTTTACATCAGAGTGACGTCAATGTTGGGATGACTTCAAACGTCTCCGCTTCAGGGCCCGGCGGATTAGATTGTAAGTCAAAAAGCTATCACATTCCGTCAAACCCTGCGAGGGAATTCCACTCGTTTGATCTCCACCTCTCACTATTTCCCCTATCTCGTCTCCACTCTTAGAACTTGTATCTACCCCCTGGATCGCACCCCTTTCTTTCTTTCTCACATCGCTACCCTTATCTACTCCTGTCTGTTTCATAATGTTCACTAGTCATATAGTGATTGACGATTTGAAAATTAATCCTACAGCTGCTACATCGGCGCCAGTCGCTCCCAAAGCGGGTCCGAATGGTGCTGACAATCCAAATGGTGCCATGTCTCATAACGGCCCTTCTGGGAATCAGTTGATGGACACTCCACACAACCTTCCACCCGTTTCCCATGATCCTAATATTCACCTTGAACCCCAAGGTCACCCATCAATGGCTATGCAACACCAGGTTCCTTCATCTCAACAACAGCAAGCACCCAATCATCCCATAGCTGCTACTCAAACCATTCAAATGCGTGCTCTGATCGTGACCCAAGACGCTAGTGTGATCATTGGAAAAGGTGGTCGGTAAGCCTCGCTTACATGTTCTTACTCCAAAAATTAGGCACTGATCGCCTTGAGGGTTATCTTTTACTGAATTCATGTGTAGTCACATCAATGAGGTACGTGAGAAATCAGGTGCTCGAGCGACAATTTCAGAAGCTGTACCAGGAAATGCAGAGCGGATATTGAGTGTAGCAGGACCTTTAGACGCAGTTTCCAAAGCGTTCGGACTAATTGTTAGAAGAATTAACGATGAGCCATTCGATGTACCATCAGTGCCTGGGTCAAGAGCAGTCACCATCAGATTTATCGTTCCCAATTCAAGGATGGGATCAGTGATTGGAAAAGCAGGAAGTAAAATTAAAGAAATTCAAGATATGAGTGGAGCTCGAGTTCAAGCCTCAGAAGCTTTGTTACCCGGTAGTACTGAACGAGTCTTGTCGATCTCGGGTGTAGCCGACGCAGTTCATATCGCAGTTTATTATGTAGGCATGATTTTGGTAGAGAATCAAGAGCGAATGCCGATGAATACAAGCTATCGACCCGGCGTCGGGGGTAGTGGTGGGCATATGGGGCATTCAGGTCATGGAGGACAAGTAGGACATCACATGGGAGGAGGAAGAGGACCACCACCAGGAGTGGGCGCAGGAGGAGGAGGTTATGGACCATATGGTGGTGGAGCAGGGAATATACCACCACACCATCACCATCCACATCATCACCCTCACCACTCTGGTCCTCCTACCTCTAATCCTTCTGCTGGTGGTTATGCTAACTCGGTTCATCAACCTGGATCTCAAACTCAACAGATTTATATCCCCAATGGCTTTGTCGGTGCGGTTATCGGCAAAGGTGGCCAAAAAATTAACGAAATTCGACAGGCTTCTGCTACGCACATAAAAATCATGGAACCTGGTGAAGGCGGTCAAGAGTCTTCTGCCAATGAAAGAGTTAGGTTTTCTCCTTTTTCTTGAATGGGATCGATCCTGCATAATTTCATTTTACTATAATTCCGATATAAATTATCTTCTTTTTTTTTTTGTTTGAATGTTGCTTAGTTGGTTACTATAACTGGTCAACCTATGAATATTCAAATGGCTGTCTCTTTATTATATCGAAGATTAGAAGCTGAAAAACAAAAGTGTAAGTGGACAAATCTCATCTTCACCTTGATATTTACAACTGTTGATTTTTTGAATTTTGGCCATTGGATTATTTTATTTTTATTTGTTGTCCTTTCTCATTTCAATTTTATTACACTACTTTTCATCCATGTATTTGTATTTGTACATAAACATACATATAAAGTTGAAAATCCTGGAATAGCAACTGGACTTTAAAAAAAAAAGTAAATAAGCAAATAAATAAGTAATTAAACAATAATAATATTTTGAATCATGTGCATAATAATGATCGATTGGAATTAAATGTTACAGATAAATTTATATTGTCTCATATCTGCATCGCATAAGACTACTAGGTAAATCGCCGTATATTTTTTATTTCTCAATGGCATCAACCTACAACCCTCCTTGTTAGAAGAGCTCCAGCTCAGGTTGATTGTTAATAGATTGGACTTCCTTGCTGACAAACACAGTAGAATAAGCTAAATCAAATTTGACATCATAAAGTTTTCCAAGATTGACCACTCAAAATTTGAATGCTCAACTTGACTGTTGTGGATGAATTATGATAAATTATGTTGAAACCTTAGATGAGGTGCAATCAACCCACAAATACTAGTTCACTCCGTTCAATGATATCTCCTCCATGTATCTCTGCTTGAAATATATTTCAAGTACACTTGAATTTTTTTCTTTTTTTAATTTCTTCAATTTATTTAACTCCTATAAGAATTCCTCCTTGTTGTATTTTCTTATTATAATACATGAGTATAATATGATCAAGCTAAGAACTAAGTCAAAATTATCTCTATGAAGATACGTTCACCAATTTATTCAAATTAAATCTAATTCATATTTCTTTTCTTTTTTTTCATTTCTTTTTAGTTATTGGTCTTATATTAAGAGGCTTTAGATAACCAACTTGTGGGGTTTAGTTCAATGACTCCCATTTTCTTGTTGGGATGAAAAATGGCACTTGAGGGCCCAAATCAATATTTTCTTTGGGAGTCCATGATACAAAACCATAACAAAAGTTGAAATCAGTAAAATTAAAGAATTAATTAAATTGAAATAAAAATTGAGATAAAGAGAAATAGAAAAATCTTACCTGTCAAATTTATGACATACAATTTCTGGTTACAGATCTCTTCAAGACAATAGCATATCCATGGAGTTACGCAAATTCTTTTATGGAGGTCTTGAGAAATTCAGGATCTGTGTAAATTCCATTAGGTGGAGCAGGAATTTCATCTTCATTTATTTTGTCTTTTTTTTTCTACTTGATTTGCTTCTAATATATTTATTTATCTTTGGTCTAGTTAATATGGCATTGATTTCTGATTTTATATTCTTGCACTAATTTATTCTTGAGTTTTTCTAAAACATTCAAACTTTCCTCAATGTAATTTTTTTCTTCTCTTACTTTGTCATTTTGATTTTGTCATATTGATAAAAAAAGATTGTTTTCATTTTGATTCATCTTCAATTTCTTCATTTTTTTTTTTTTTTTTTTTTGTTTGTTTGGATTTTCATTTTCAATTTCTCGCTTCTTGCTTTTCATTATCTTTTCAGTTGATGGATTGTAGCTTTGTTGATTTGTGTTGATTAGCTTGGTTGATGTGGATGTGAGTTTTTTTTTGGAGACAGGGGTGGTAGTGCCAGCTAATCTGTGGGTGAGATTTGGCAGACAACTCCTCAAGGTGATTTTTATTTCTCCCTATAGTTAGCCCAACAACTCCCAAATGGCTACAACTTCTGTGTTGTGGATGCCGGAGTAGTCTGACCAAATTTGGGAGTCAGAGCTCCCCATCCCCCTGTACCAAAGTACAGTCCCCCTGTACCAAAATACAGGGGTGCAGCCAAATTTTTTCTAGCTGTTAGATATGCTCTTGAGGACCTCAATAAAAATTCTTCCACCCCTTTGGGTGAGTATTGAGGGCAGAGGAATCTTTCCATTCCATAGTGTTTGCTATGGTTTTGGATCATTTATTTTCAAAAAAAAAGATTTAGTACTGCAACTCCCATTTTCCATCCCAATGAAAAAATGAGAGCTGTTGAACTAAAGCCCGGGGGTTGGATATCTAAGCCTCTGAATTAACACATATTTTTAAATTGTAATATTTTATTTCTTATTTTTGGTTTTAATAACAGCCTTATAAGTGTCATGTCATCAAAAACTTTCATATGAGCTTCTGATGTCACTGATCTTTGTAGAAATTTCTCTCAACCCTATTTCATCTCATTTTTATTTTTTTGGTCTATTAGATATTTTTCATTTTTCTAAATCTTATTATTCTTTCAGTAGGCCCAGATTTAGATCTTTCTGAAGAAGATCTCTCATTGTTGAAACTTAGAATCAATAATTTAATAAAATAATAATAATATTTTTAGACTTTTCTGCTTTTTATTTTTTATGAAGAAATATTGGATTTTTAAGAATAAGGGCAAGTGAGGATCACTTGGAAGGACTCAGGGTGTCATGGAGAAAAAGTAGGAGAGTCAATGATTTTTATTTCTTTTAAGCAGGAGTTTAAATAGAGAGGAAAAACAACAATAGACCCCCAATAGTTATTTGAGGGGCCTAATGTGGTTCCAACAAGTGTGATAAAAAAAATAAAAATAAAGAGAATCAAAAAGAGAGGAAAATAAAAAAGATAATCAAGACTAGTAGTTTTGAACATGATTAAACATTTTTAATCTTAACAACATAGACTGCAGAGTCCTTAATTCTGTAGATGAGATTCTAATTATTTTTAAGGAAAAAAGAAATAAGATATGAACAAAATAGATGGCATGAATGAGAACTAAGAGATTGAACATTTAAATCTGTTTTTAGACTGGATCTTTGGCTACTGCTATGATTTTTTAAAGACAAAACAACTTAGACTGTTTATACTAAACTACTTTAGACTACTTATTTATTTATTTTTTTAAGAAAATTTAATAAATAAAAATATTTGAAGAATTTATTTTTTAAGAGATGAATTTGATTTAAGAGGCAAAATAACTCAAATTCCAACAGTCTGACTTGCTTCTCCCTGCCCAATCACTTCCATTACTGGCAATCTGTTTTCTTTGGATTGTCTAAAATGTTCTTATTCATTCTTTATTTACTTACTATTCAAAACACTTCTCATTCTTTCATATACACATAAAATTCAAACCCACCTTGTTTTCTTCTTACTCCCAACAAGGTCTGACTTGCTGCTCCCTGCCCCATCACTTCCATTACTAGCAATCTGTTTTCTTGGGATTGTCTAAAAGCTTAAATTCAAATTTTTCACAGAGCAGGTGCAGCTCTGATGTGAGAGTCAGGCTTATCCATTGCTTCATCTACAAGCATGGTGTTTGAATAAGACGTGTTGATTATTGTGTTGCGACTAGTATTCATGAGAACTGAGAAGGCATCTTTAATTGGGATTTCCTTGTGGGGATTGGGTCTGGTGGGAAAGGATCAGATGGAGGCATGGTGAGGAGAGGTAAGGGTGAGCAGTGCTGATGAAGAAGGGGATTGGTTTAGGCTTTTGGTGGTGAGAGAAAAAAGGTGAGGTTGTGGTTGCGGATAGAAAATATGCTGAAAAACTTGAAGCTTGACCTGAGAGGTTCAGGAAAAAGACCCATAAAATTCGTTTTGGGGGATCTTGTGTTGCCGCAAAATCTGGTGTGCCAGGAGAGAAAGATTGCCAGCCCTCAAGTATTGAGACGTCCAGGTCCGGCTTCTGATACTTTCTATACGATTTGTATCCTCATGTCAGCTAATTCTTACTTCTTTATTTCTCAAGTTTTTCGTTACCATGCATTTATCAACAATTAGGTGTGATTCTTTTCTCAATTCGTGTTGTGACTTCTTTGTGTGATCAATAACACACCTCCTGGTTTCTTCATAAAGAGCCTTGTAATTCAAAACCTCTATACCAAGAGCCTTTGATCTGCTCAGCCTAATAGATAATTTTTTTTATCTTTAACACAAGCTTTGATACATCTTCCCAAGCTCTTTGACCTTGAGAAACAGATTTATAAATTGCACAAGGTTTTGGTGGATCCAATAAGTCCTGATGCCCCTTGCTTCACCATTCAAACGGCAAGTAGCAGCAAGCCCTTCCGAGTGGCTAATCTACTTTCAGCCAAAATCTACAGGCCCATCCAGCCAAATTGGCCCCAATAGGCAAAGTTTTCTTTTCAAAAATCTTAACATCAAAATTCAATTATTTCTAATAAGAACTCCAAATTGTATGAAGACTTGATGATCACTTTTACAGAGACATGCAAGCTACTATGGTGATGACTCACAAACTGCCCTGTTCAGAGCTCTAAAATCAACGTTAGAGCTCTCAATTAATCTTGTTTTTAACATGTTCACATAGCCTGCTTCAAAAACACATTGAGCACTTCTAAGACCTGACAGAAATCTCTCCCATTGAATAGATGCCCGTGGCTTCTCTCCTGAATTACCCTTACCCTTTCGGTCGATCATCACACACAGGTAGGGATGGCACCCGTACACAGCGGCTCTACTTTGCAAACTTGTGTACCGTCGGGCCCGCGGGGTGGCCCGCATGACGTACTGGTTCACGTCAATTGGCCACATCCCGCGCGGAGGTTGGCCAATCGACGGAATCGGCGCAATGCCGACTTGTTCCACCATCTGGTAGGCCACAAGGTGGCCTACCAGATGGTGGGAATGGGCCAGCCGGCCCTCACGTGCAGCAAAAATGCTGCACGCGGGGCTGACTACCTCCTACCCGTCGGTAGAGAAGGTCGGCGCTACCCCCGCGCCGGCCTACCGCAAACTCACACAGCTGGCTCACCAATTGGTGGAGCCAGCCTCAATTTCCGTTATAGTATACATCAGTTGGCTCCACCAACTGATGTTACTGTTTTCAAATGGCTCTACAATCCACATTTTTCATCCCTCACTGCTCTCATGAACACACCACGGGCATATCTTGGTGCTCTTCAACATTATCACATTTTTTTTCAAAAAAAAAATAAAAATAAAAAAAATAAAAAATAAAAATAAAAATAAAAATAAAAATATAAAAATATAAAATATAGAATATAAAATATAAAATATAAAATAAATAATGAAAAACAAAAAATAAAAAATAAAAAATAAAAAACAAAAAACAAAAAATAAAATAAAAAAAATAAAAAAAAATAATAAAAATAATAGGAAGAGGAGGAAAAAATCTGACACTCAACCTTGAAAATCCTCCTCAACTCTGAAAATCCAAATTTATCTTCACCACTCAAAATACACCACTCACTGTTTTAATTTTTTCCTCTCTTTTTCAACCCATCATGGACACTCCCATGATGGGTCCAACTCCTACCCCCTCTCAAAATGAACCAACCCCTGAACAAAAAAAAAAAGAAAAAAAAAGAAAAAAAGAGAAAAAAAAAGAAAAAAAAGAGAAAAAGAAAGAAAAAAAAAAGAAAAAAAAATAATAAAAATAATAGGAAGAGGAGGAAAAAATCTGACACTCAACCTTGAAAATCCTCCTCAACTCTGAAAATCCAAATT
>KN362554.1:277-12917 GCA_000785685.1 Uromyces viciae-fabae | reverse complement strand
GGTATTTGAGTAAGTTTTTTAGGCCCCATTTTATCAGAAGTATATTTTTTAGGGGGCTTACTGTCAGAATATTCCGTGCAAGCGTCCTCAGTTATAGGTTCCTTTGGAGTGTATTCCTCATTAGAGAAATAAATTTGAGGGTTCTGTCTAATAGGTTGATTTTCTGATTGGGCCACTAAAATAAGGGCGTTTTTAGCCTTATTTTATTTATGTGAAAAATAATTATGCAAAATTAGTAACTTACTTTTTTTTTCTTCTGAGTAATCTCTTATGAGCTTGGTGTTTTCTTAAAAGTTTGTGGAAGAATATTTTTTGATTTAGAGCTACCTCTTTATCTTTTTTAATTGCTTCTATTACTCTTAGTTTTCTTTGTTCTGGAGTCAATAAATCCCACGTAGTTGGGATGTAATTTTTTAGATTGTTAATTTTTTGTTGGATAAGTTGCTTGTGGGCTTCTTCAATTAGTAAATAATTTTCGAATAAATCCACTAAAAAAGGGTTTTTTATTCAGCTTATTTATATATATTTTTTAGAAGATTTTTATTTGATATTTACTTTGATATTATGCTCAGCTTAAAAGAGGAGGAGTGAGTGATAATTTTCCACGAATACAGGAATTCTGGAAAGATAAAAAAAAATATTTTTGTATTAGATTTTATATTTTTAATGGGTGAGGTGGGTTTTTTTAATGTTTTTAAAGAAAGTAAGGTAGGTTAAATTTTTTTTAAAAATTTTTTTCCCGGCCAGACCCCCAATTGTCAGAAGCTGTGATGCCAGGGACTTTAAACCCTTTAGCTACACACTCTGATTAAAACCAATATACCACGATGTGGTAAAGTCTTAATGACTTAGAGATAAAGTCAGAAGACTTAGCTTGATCCTAATCACAACGGAGGAGAAGATTACAAGATGAGTGGGTGAATGGTGAAGGCAGGCTGGAGTGCTGAAGGGAATCCAGGGAGTGCAGTTGAGTGGGAATTGGTCTTTTAGTGCTACAGAGTGACTGATATACTGATTTGTTGTATGTAAGTAACTGTAAGTAGCTGGTAAAGATGATTCTGAGGATTGAGAGGTCGAAATGAGAGCTCTATTTATATCTTTTCCAATCCTCTTGGGGCGCTTCAATGGTATGTAATATCCCACAGAATGTAAACTGCATTATGCATGTAATTGTGCAGTTCTGTGGGCAATGTGAAAAGATCATTATGCGTGATCTGTACTCGAGGGATTTATCCTTGGAAATATGTCCTCCAAGGATGATCTGTATATCTTTTATTTATTTTTATCAATTGAAATGGCTGAGTTATGATTTTTTGAACTAAATGCGTCATTTCTACTATTCAATTGATATTTGAAAAAATACTTTCCCTATTGTTTTTGCTCTCCCAGTGTTGTTTCTATTTTTCCTCGAAGTAAAATATTTTTACATGGAACTTCTATTTTTCGAAGGACAGTGGGAATATTTTTACTATATTTTATTGGTCTTTTCAAACAACGCAGTTTTGGCCCGTCAGGGCCCGCGGGACCTGTCAGTTGGGTTACATAAGCCAACTGAGTTCCGTGTCATCTGTCTAGGGATTGATTATGTAATCTCCCGCGTCATTTGACAATATTACAAATATGTGTTTAACTTCTAAAGTATACACAACACCTCATTTTTATGTATTAATATGTTTTAATACATACACATGAGTATAGATGACGTCTCATCTAGAGGGTTTGTGAGGGTTTCCTTCTTAGTTTTCTTTATTAGTAAAATAAAAATAAAAGGAGGTATTTTTTGCCCATACTTCTGCTGAGTGACTGGGGTTAGTTTTTACCAAGGAATCCAAATATGCAATAATACTTGTACTATTCCTTCTGCTTAATAATGTTTTCATTATTTTTTAGTTATAAAAAATATTACCAATTTTTATCGCTGCTATTTGTTAGTTGGCTCTAACATAGTAGCCAGCTGCCAATTCTCATATTGTGAAGAATGATGACCATTGACATGATGTTTGAGAGGTCTTCATGCTTCCAAAACCGTCTAGGGAATCACATAATGACATATTGAGCTTGCAGAACGCCAAGAGCCCTTTCAATGTCCTTGCGGCAGGCCTCTTGCATTTTAGCATAATGCTTCTTCTTTGTTCCTTGAGGCTCTGAGATGAATTGAATAGATAGTATTCATTTCCATTGACTTCATAGGTTATTGACAGACCTTCTCCTTCTAGTTGAATTTTTTCAAATATTGGAGATCAATCAAGTATGTTAATATTGTTGAGGGTACCGGTTAAACCAAAAAAAGTGTGCCAAATCCATAAATTGTGTGAGGCAACTGCTTCAAGTACAACAGTCAGCTCTTTCTCCTTCCCAGTATATGTCCCATGGTCAGCCATTGGGAAATTCTTCCAACACCAATGCATACAATCAATAGACCCCAACATCCCAGGAAAACCACAATTCTCTGAAACAGCAAGGATCCTAGCAGCATTCTGTGTTTGGCTTTCAAAAGTATTCTTCACTTTAAATCTTGAAAATTGTCTGGCAAAGTAGTTTCAAGCATTTGATTGCAGTTGATTGACCTGCTTGGAATAGAAATAATAATAGAAAATACCCATGAGATTTTATTATTTTCATATAAATAATGC
The DNA here is from genome assembly GCA_000785685.1 of Uromyces viciae-fabae. Taxonomy (NCBI): domain Eukaryota; kingdom Fungi; phylum Basidiomycota; class Pucciniomycetes; order Pucciniales; family Pucciniaceae; genus Uromyces; species Uromyces viciae-fabae. The sequence goes on along the minus strand of KN362554.1, from coordinate 10,284 downwards.
AATAAAATTAAAATTTACTAAACCATACGGAGATACTCCTCAATAGAGTCCCCACTACATCCATAGGCAAGCATTCATATGGCAGAAGTTGCCTTTTGAAGAGGTGAAAAGCCTGTAAAATTTTACATGTCACTTTACTCAAATGTCACTTAGTCTAAAAGTCAGTTTAATGTTGCAGAGATTTCACCGAATTAAATTACTCAACTCAATTTCTCTCTATCACAAAAATAATAAAATAAAATACACATCAAATCAAAACTCTTCAAGATCAAATCAACTCGACTCAATCTCAAAAACTCAACTAGATTTCTTTTCTTAATATTTCTTATCTCCTTCTTTCTTTTCTTAATTTCTTTCTATTTTCTTATTCTTCTCATTCTTCAAATATCATACGTTGTCCAAATCTGAAACTAAACTGTTTACTGGTGAGATCTTACTACTTCTTCTCATTAACAACCAAAACAACTCACCAAATCATCTTCAAATAATTAGTGCTCTAAAATCAATTAAATTAAAATCAAAATCTCAACTCACCCAAATCACCAAGTCTTTCAATTAATCAGTCTTTCCTCAGTATCGAGTTGGTTTTCTTTTTCTTTATTAAATTAAAAAAAATTTTCTTTTCTTCTCAAAAATAATATAACTTGTTTTTCATTTCTAATTTGCTGCTCTTAGTAATTTAAATCTTCTAAATTCAATTAAGTTTTAAAGCCTAGTCTACCTGCTGCATTGCACTTCTATATAAAGTATTGGTTGGATTCTGAAAGATTGTGAACAATTATCAGGAACAGACTCTTGCACATTCTGAACCACCGACAGAAGAGGTGATCAGGATAAATGGTGTCATCGGCAAAATGATTGTTTTAAAGCTGCTGGTGACCTTGGAGTTGGTTTTGGTGGATTTCTCTCCTTCCGTATGTTGAACCACCGCAGGTTTTTTCTTATTTTGTATTCAGGATCAGGCTGAGGGTGACTTGACAATATTTTGATTTTTTATGAAAGTGACATTGGAGGGATTCCCGTCGGTTTTAGTTCACCCATATCAGATTATTTAGAGCTCTAAACCTTATTTCAAAAAAACACCCCTCTGGTAGATTTATGACCAAAACCTCCGGCAAAAACCAGACAGATATCCTCATAAGATAATCATATCCTCAACCTCATCTCCACACTTCCAATCTCACCTTTCTCCTTTTTCTCATTAGCTTTTTTATGTTTATTTTCAAAAGTAGTCATGCCCCCAAAAAAATCACAAACTCACACCCCCAACACACAGTCTCAAGCGTCTAACACCCAGATATTTTCTCAACAATCCCAATCTAAAAACCGCACTGGTCGTGTCACAGGAGCCCAAGGATTTTCAGCTGCAGATATGCTTGTGCTTGCTCAAGCAGTTGCAACTTACAAGCCACTGGGGGCCCAAGAATGGGATAGTGTCCAACGAGCATATAATGAATACAGTGACACATCTGGACGACAATTCCGAACAATTGATTCACTACGCAACAAATTCAAAGCCCTTGTAAATCACAAAAAACCTACTGGGGATCCAGTATGTCCTGAATATGTCCGGATTTGTAAACGTGCTCAACGTGAAATTGAGGAACAAGTGTCATTTGTTTCAGTTAATGATGATGGTACAAATGAAGATGGAATGTGAGTTTTCCCATTTTTTTCTTACAGTGTCTATTTAATGAACGATTCTAATTACTCTCCTTCCTTTTTTGCAATAGTGGTGTGAAAGAATACACAAACTAAGGTAATCATTTCATTAATAAAAATATTACAAATAATAAAAATGTAATATAAATAATGAAAATAAAAGAATATACCTAAGGGCAGAAAGAAAATAAACTGCCTAAAATTATTATGAATAAATAGATAAAAATGAGATGAACAAATCATTGTTCTTTTTTATCTAAAAAAAAATAATCTTGATGAGTATTTATTAATTTATAAGCTTAATAGATTTGAAGAATAACTTACTAAACTTTTAGTTAAGTTATTCTTTTTAAGAACTTAGATCGATTGTTGTCAGCTTGACTAGATCTAGTTTATTTTGAACAAAGAAATTATTAACTTTAATAACAATTTGAATAAAATAAATAAAATGATTTGTAACTCACAAATTGTTTAATTTATCTATTTTATTTTTCTTTTTTCTTGAGAGCTGTTGACCGTCGTATGATGCGGTCAACAGAACCTGAGATTAATCTAAGAATAGAATTCAAATTGAATAAAGATTTTATTCAATATCAAGATAGTAAGCAAAACTTACTATCTCTCTTTTTGCCAACAGTGGGAATGCTATTCCAACATGGTGCTCCAGTTTGTTCCTTTCCAAGGGAGCTTTTGGATCAAAACAATGATCTCAACAAAGATTTAAATTCTCAAGCACAAGCCAATGCTGAACTGATGAACGAATGGAGTCAATCTCAATTGAGCATGCCAAGACAAACTCAAGACCCCATCTATTCAAGAAGTCCTCAACAAAGTGAAACTAGTGCTACTAATCAAACATCAGGTTCAGGTATGTCTTTTGTTTGAAATTGAAACTTAGCCGGAAAATTGATTGTAATTTTTTATTTACTTTAATTCAAGAACTATATGACACTCCTAATCTATCACAAGATGTTGTGCCACAATCTGATTATACTGTCCTACCAGATGTTCAGACATTGACTATGAATGCAACCAACAATAATTCAAACAGTCAATTGAGCGATAGGAATCTGCTGTGGAATCAATCACAATCACAAACTTCAACTCAATCCTCTCCTACCAGTCAACCACAATCTAGTACAGGCCCCACTCTTACCAAGCGTTCAATTTTGTCTTCAACCAATAAAAGCATGGGAGAATGTTCAGTTGAAAGTAATTGTCATAGCAGCAAACGTTCCCGAACAAGCCTCTATGATACAATGACTCGTTTCTTTAATCCTGATGCAGTTGAACAGCGAGATAAGGATCGAGGAATACAAAATTTTTATATGATGGCACTCCAAGATGCCAATGCAAATGTCAAAAGATTAGAAAGTGATAAAGAAAGTTTACATCTTTCACTCAGTCAAATTCAAGCAGAATCATTTTGAATGAAAGATGAGATTGTTCGATTAAAAGAAGAAAAAGATAGAAACAAATCCGAAATGAATTATGTTCGCAACGATAAACGCAATTTGGAAGTGGAAAACCGCTGGATTAAGGATGAGTTGCAGGAGGTCAAAGGGAAATTAGATTGTCTCCAGAGAAAGTATGAGTTCTTGGAGCTTCGATTGCAGATGTTGCCTGTTGCTGGTCCAAGCCATCAAGATTAGCTTGTTTTTCATTTTTCCTGCCTATCTCTGATATGATAAAATTGTTTTATATCAGTCTTATTTATTTTTCCTCCCTGTCTCTGATATGATATAAGTGTTTTATATTGGTCTTTTTTTTTTTTTGATGTCAAGTATCTTGTCACAAGAATGTTGGAATCACAAACACAAGCAGTTTTGAGTTTTGACTTCAATGAGATTAGTATCAAGACTCAAAATCAAGCTTCATTTCAATCCTTGTTAATTGAAAAGACAAAAACATCATTCCTAACAATATCACCTCATCTTCATATAGTGCCACCCGATCATGTCAATGGGTTAGCAACTTTTGAGAGATCCAGATTTGAGATAATTCAATAAAAAAAGTACAGAAATCAAAAGGAGAAAAAAAAAAGAAAAGGCAAGAGCGAGAGGACAAGACTAAGAGAGAATTTTTAAAAAAAATGAACAGAAATCAGAAGAATAGAAAGAAAGAAAAGGCAGAGGAAGTAAAAACAAGAAAAAATAGAAAAAGCAGCAAAACCAAAAAAGTAAAGGCATAATCAAATTTTAAACCACATTATGATACAAACGAGCAATGCGACTGTTTCCTTGCCCTTGAATCTGTGAAAAAGTCATGGTGTGAAATGATGCATCCCACCCATGATCTAAACTATTTTTGGAATAGACAGACCAAATCTGGTTGATCCCAACCATTGGCAGTGCAATTGATGCAATCTGCAAGCAGTTTCCAATAATTGTGCACGGTTGATATGATCACTGGCTGGAAGGGGCATCTTGAGTCTTCCAAAAGAGCCTTGTATGGCACGCATTCCCCACTCGGCTGCTTGACGTGCGGAGATAAGCTGTCTATTAAGGCATAATAATTGAGCATAATCTTCTGGGTTGTCAGGAAGTACATCCCCTTCCTTGATGGGTGCCAAGATTCGGTTTTCAATCCATTTAGCTTTGCAAGGGAAAGCAGTGTCGCTGAGGATTCTAAAACCAGGTGGAGTTTGTGGGAGAAGCCTTCCATATAGCTTTTGAGCCACAACTGCATCATGCCAGGAGCCTGGGGAGTTTAGATCTGCACTCATGAGGGTTCCGTTGGGTGCAAAAGAAAGCACATTGCTACAATAATGGGCACAAGTCCACCCATTATAATATGCATTTTGAATACTATGAGAGCAATGCATCAGTTTTTACTACATAGAAAAAATAAGAAAGCAAAACAGAAAACTTACTCATCATCTTCAGAAACCAACACTGGTAAGTTCAAACCATCTACAAATCCAAAACATCCAGTGAGAAGTGGATATTTGGATTCTATCATTTTGGTGTATCCTTGAATTTGATGTTCATTTGGCCAGGTGATTTTTGCTTGAGGTATGGAACACAAGACTTTAATTAAAATATGGATTCCAGTTTTGATTTAACGGGAAAATACAGCTGGAGTTAGTGCAAATATTTGTTGGAGGCTGATTTTGGACATTGTTGAGCTAATCCAGTGGAGAATTAATCCCAGGCATCCTCCTGCATCCAGACTACGACGCCAGTATTGTACCTCCCCATTGGGATGAACATCATTTCGGGAAATTGTTTCAGAGTTCCAAATGTCTTCAAAAGGATGGAGCAGAAGTTCAAATGTGGCTACGTCAATACCCATTGTGGTGATGTAAGACCGGTTGTTTTGTGCTTGGCGGAGGAAGCTCCAAGAGCTTTGAGTCATTGGATCAGGTGGAAGATCCAATCGGGTAAGGTAAGTGCCTAGAACTCTTTGGGATGGTCTTTAAGTTAAAATCACTATTGCAGCGGCAGCAGCATGTTCTTCTTCTTCTACAATTGTGCTGTTCATGTTGTTGATGAGACATAGGATGGACTGTTGGAACGACGGTGAAAATTCATTTGATCTGTAAGTTGAATCCATTTTTGAAAAAAATTGCTTGATGGATTGGGAGGAGGAGATTGCAATTGTTGATCAGAATGTGGTGGTTGACAGGGGATGGATTTGGAGTTTTGCACCAATCTACCATTGGCATAAACCTCAAAGGTGACGGGATGATGCTTTTGATGGGCATAATTTTTAGAGCTCTAAATTAGAGTTTAGGGCTCTAAACTCTAATTTAGGGCTCTAAACGAGCTTTCTAAAACCGACGGGAATCCCTCCATTTATGGTGATATGTAATTTGTTCTCATGTCAACTTTGAATACCCTTAATCTCTTTTTCAAGTGGCCGCGGGCTAGTAAATTCAAGTTGATCCACCCCCCGCCTGTTGGTGATGCTCTTACCGGCAATATCCTTGTACATACAGTGAGACAAGTTCTAAAAGGCTAAACGCGGAATGCTCTACTGACTGAGCTAAATATCTCTTGAACATACAGTGAGACGAGTTCTAAAAAGTTAGGGGTGTGGCCACCCATCAAGACGGGATGGCGGGACAACTATGTCCCACAATGAACCCGTGGGCCGCGGGCTTGGTTGAAACAGCGGTCTCCCAACGTTCAGCCCGACGCGCGGCCATCGTCGAGCTGGCCCAAAAAGACTCAATTGGGCCACCAGCCAGAAGGGACAACTAATGTCCACCTCACCGCACAAAGAAAAAGACCTCAATGTTGAGAGCTCAGAAGTGCTATCAATTTCCGAAGAAGAATTGACTTTGTTGCTCATGTCAGACTCAAGCTTACCAGTTGGGGGTTTCGTATCTTCATCTGGATTGGAATCTTTCGTCAATCATGGTTTTATGACTCAATGCAAAACCGATCTTGCCAGATCAGAAGCTCTTATCAAGTTCGCTTTCTCCAATGGAGAGAGCTATGCCAGTCTATCTACACCTTTTCTTTACCATCTTCATACTCTTGTCATTAATGAACTGAAATTGATTTCTTCCCTGCAAGATCCTAACCAGTCACATACTGAGAAAAGCATCGAAGAGGATATTGACAAGCAGAGACTCAAAAACATAACTTCAACTGTGTACAATCTAAATCAGCTTTATGAATCTATGTGCCTATCACCTGTGAATCGTAGGAATAGTTACTCACAAGGCGCCGCATTTTTGTTATTATACACCAAGTCATTTTCACCACCAGCAAATGCGCCATCACGTCTTGAACGCCTCAAATTTAGCCTAATCAATGCACTCAAACAAAACATCAGAGATGAAAATTGGTCAATACATTATCCCATCGGTTTTGCCTTTATTACAGGCCTTCTTGAACTTACATTTGGTAGGTTTACATAAATCTGGACCACAATGTGACTCGGATTGAGCAACAATGACCATAATCTTACTAGTATTGGAAAATTTGTAGAGCGAGCCATCCATCTCCACTTTTTTCTCCACATTCGCTCTATTTTTTCTTCTGCTGTGCGGCTCAATATCGTTGGACCTTATCTTGCCCAAAAAATCATTTTTCTCAACATGAAGACAATGTTAGAAAGCATCCTAATTGGTACAAGGAATAGGAGGCTATCTCGTAGTGATCTGGCTGAATGTGGTCTCGACATTAACGGCCAATCAAACGGTGATGACGATGAGGACGGTCCGGCGACCAATTGGCCTTTTGGAGAAATTATCCAAACCAGACATGACTCCTGCCATGTGCGATTATTTAATTCTTAACGAATAACTCAACATGATATATATTTTTTATGCTCCACAAGGTGATAACTTGATAAATGTAGACTTGATTAAGTAAACTAACTGATGGTCAAACCTTCCCAACCAAAGTCTAAAGACCAGTTTATTGAATCATTTGTGCTTTTGGCTCTTTCAGGCCCAGAATGCAATGTGTGTAAACCCCTGGCAGGAGGTCTACCACGGGGCTTCACACTTATTATCATACCAAGGGGAGCTTTTTGATTCATGTGCATCACTTAAAAAGAAAAATTGGAAACTTTCACATTCAAATCAGTAACTTGAAATTTGAGAGAAGGTAGAGTACAAATTAAAACTTGTGAAATAATCTTTCTCAATAAATTAAATCTGATTTGATTCTCGCCCCGGGTTTTTAGATACCAATGTCTGATACACCACACTTTGATCCCTTGACAAATACTGCCAAACCTAACACAGATGCAACTATCACAGTGAGAGTGATCAAATCGTTCGAGTACCGTAACTGCAGAAACTTGGTATTACATCATCTCAACCTTGAAACTCTACAAGTGAATGATCTACTCAAAGTTTGTCAACAACGTATGTGGAATCATAACTTAAACAAATTTAGTCAAGAATGTAATTTGAGAGATGGTGAAATTATTTAGAAATCTCTTCTACGCCCGGTTGGAAAGCATTCCAGAATTCTTCCTTTGGTTTGCATTCTGTTCATGTCAACTGTTCCTAAATGACTTTATCTATTGATAAAGATGATTATTTCATTTTGTTATGATCAGATACTTTCAAGATTTACACAAAGGCACATGGATCCAAAGTTTAGTATTCCGTCAATGCATTTGAAGATCGAATCAATTTTCAAGAAATCAGTAATTGATACAATGTCCGACTGAAATTTACATTGACAGACCACTAATTTAATCATCAACTTAGATCATGATGACTGGATACTAGATGTACCTTCCAAAACTCTAGCAGATTATGGATTAGGTTAGCTCTTCAGAAAGCTATTCCGAATTTCTTACCTTTTTAACCTTTCTTGGTCCTTGTAAAATTTTCAGAGAATGAATCAGAAATCAGCCTATTTAATCGACTTGAGTACGAAGCTTTCAAAGCAAATCCAATTCAAAAGTGGTGATCTTATGTGCTTTCCAATCTTACCAACCACACAAAGGAAATTATCCCGCAAGTAAAATATGTCCTTTCTTACCTCGGGTTAAGCAACAACTATGCAAAATTATGAAAAGCGGTAGTTTCTATTGAGGAATATTTAGGAGCTAAGATTCACAGAGGCACCTCATCCCACCACTAGGTTCAACGGATCGCTGTAAGGTAATTTCGAGACGAAAGGTTTTTTTTAGCAATCTACTCAGGTATTGATCAAGTTTTGTTTGTCGCTGTTTAATTTATTGTTTGTATCAATACATCAGAAATTTAAATAGAAGTTTTTTAGAGAGAAAAATTTAAAGAAGGATGAGCCGTATTTGTATGTATTCTGCCCATCCTCGATCTTGTGTAGGGGTTCTCTATGTAATTGATTCATTGTAGGCCACATGCACCTTGGTAAGGGGGATTAGCATTTCAAAAAAAAAATGGTTCTCTTTTTCTTCAACCTCAGCTACTCTCCTGAACTACTCTTGCCCATTCATTCTCACTTTCCTTTTTTGTTTCTAATTTTTTTCTTGTTCTTCTTGTGGGTGTTATTTTACAGAATGAAACCCTTATAATGGTGTTGTTGACTGAAATTGACAAACTATTTTATTTATTTTTTTGGACTGCTTTATGTTAGAGTAAAACACGGGGGACCATGCTGCGGATAGATAAGGTTGATGGTATAATCAAGGTTAGGTTTTAGGTTAGGTGGAAGGGAATTATTTGTTATGCTCGCACTGGGATTGTTAAGACCTGTGTGACAACTAGTCAAGACACGAGGCACTCGGTTAGCTTATTGACGAGTAACGGGATGGGAGCCAATCTCAGTGATACTTGCATAAACATAAAATATGAAATAAGAAAATAAGAAACTCTTAACTCACCTAGTCAAGACACGAGGCACTCGGTTAGCTTAGTGACGAGTAACGGGATGGGAGCCAATCTCGTTGGGCCCAACCGTGGCCTGCGTTTTAACTAGGTGGCAAGTGTCACACGAGCTGTGACATTTCACTAACACTCTGCCGGTATACAAATTCCACCTCTTATAGTTTCCTTCTCTCCGTATCTCTCCGTTAGACTACCTGTATCTGCATACTTCTTGGATTTTCCCTGTATAAGGTTATAATTCCGTTATACTACTCCAACACTCCCTCCCGTAATTATAACCTTATCCTGGATTATCACCGCAACTGAATTTTACTTCTCGCCTCTATCATCTTGTTTGGACCCAGCCTCTTTGTAAATACATCTGCTTTTTGATTTTGTGAACTCGTCCAATTTATTTTTATGTTGTTTTGTCTAATAAAATCGTTAATGAAATAAAATGCCCTATGTAAATATTTTGTCTTCTTCTTTGAAGCATTATCCCCGGCAATAAGAATAGCTGCTTTGTTGTTGCAGAATATTGTTGAGTTTAGTGTGAGATCCATGTCGTCTAGCAGATTCCGTACATAAGCTAATTGTTGTGAGCCTTCTGACAGAGCAACATATTCTGCCGCACACGTTGATAATGCCACTACCGTTTGTCGCTTTGATCCCCATCCAATTGCATCACCAAACATTGTGATCAGATACCCAGTCGTTGACCGCTCAAATTCGCCACCCCAGTTTGAATCTGTCCATAAATCAATTCCACCATCTTTTCCCGTAAATATCAGTTCCTTTTCTTCTGTTTCCTTCAAATAACCTATCAAATAATCCAAACCCTTCCAATGTGTTTCTGACGGTGTGGTACTCTAAAGTGGACTCAATAAAAAAATTATTATTTCACCCTGAAGGAGCAGGAATTCTTTAGTTTTTATTTCAGAAATGGATTCTACACCCAAATTAACCCCTAGTCACTCACCAAAGCCATATCAATAACTCCACTAGTTTAAGAGCTACTCAAGGCAGAAGACTAAAATAAGGTACTTAGAATAATTTCAAAATAAATAATAAATTAAATATT
>JNCO01006561.1:0-12921 GCA_000785685.1 Uromyces viciae-fabae | reverse complement strand
AGCAACAGAAAAACTTTTGCTGCAGTTTTTGACACCAATGATGTGGAGATTGAGAATTTGTTTTTCTTGTATGTGTAATCCATCAGGAGAAGGGTGGGGAATTTTTTAGCTAATTTGATGGAGTCTGGGTGAGCAATGAAGAGAGAGGTGATAATTCCTTCAACAGCATCCATCCTGAAAAAAAAGTCAGATTTCCTTAATTCAAATACTAGAGCTTCAATAGGTGTCTTTCCATCAATAATTTTTTTGGAGAAAGCGTAACATTCATTGTAAATGGTGCTGAGATTCGTCATGAAAGGACCAGAGGATGATTGCATTAGAGTGTTTAAGATCTTCAATGGTGCCACACCTGCACTGTTTCCTGTTGAGAATTTTTGATTCTTCTGTGAACAGGATGAGTGGCAGGGTCAATGCAGGGTGCATGATTGTCATTGGGGCAGATGATTTCAATTCTCCAGGAGTCAAGTTCGGTTGAGAAATTGCTGGTGAGCTGAAACAGACAGTTGATTTTTCTGGTTGTACCTAAGCCTTCTTTTTTTGTTGGAATGTAAGAGCCAGACTTGCCGCATTGATAATTGTAACAATTTTCCTTGAGATTTGAATTCTTGGTTGAAATCGCATAGCCGTGATCTCTAGCCCAAGATTGAATGGCATGAAGGAGGGATTCTTTGTCTGGGTAGCTCCATTTGGGATGTGGGGCTAGTAGGGATGAGTTATCTTGGGGCACAATATTGGTATTGGGGACAGATATGGATTGACTGGGGGAAGATTCTTTGGCATCTCCAAAGAGGGGGTAGATGTTTTGTTGAGACATTTTGAATTACGTTTTTTTTTTGGGGGGGGGAGAAGACTTGGAATTTTTTTTTTTTTTTTTGAAGAAAAAATTTGTCAAAGTGTGGAAAAGGGTTTTTTTTTTGTGGAAAAAAACAGGAATTTAGGCAAAGAAATGGTTTTTGGGGAGTTTAATCAGTGTGGTGGGTGATTTTGAGTGGTGTGTGATGTGATTTGAGGGTGTGGTGAGTGTGGTGTGGTGTGGTGCATGGTATTTTGGTTGGTGTGATTTAAATATTGAAGTTGGGGTGGACCAAACTTGATTGGAATTCAAATTGCATTCTCCATGCAAAATGAGTATTTTTTTTTTTATGTATTTAAGGGGGTGGATCAATTTATGTTTTTTTTGGGCTCAAACAACTTATTTTTGGCATAATTTTTTTTTCTTTTCTTTTTTTCTGAGAATCATACAGGTTCTCCAGACCACACACAGCTTCAATTCCACGGGGAAGGGCCACCTGGTAATTTTTGGGGGCTTTTGGGTTCCAAAACATTTATTTTTGGCCTTTTTATTAATAAAATCCTTAAACAATGATAAATAGTTTTTTTTTGGCTGAAATTGAAGTTTGGGGGCTGATTACAACCCCTATCAATTTTTTTTTCATGGGAAAGGACCCCTTCATAATTTTACGGGGCCCTTTGTGATTTAACTTGTTTTTTTGTTTTTATCATTTTTCAATTAATTCTTTAGGGGTCAAAAACCCCATGAATATTCAATATTCTTGATAAATATTTTTTGGGGTTTTTAGACCCCCAAAAAAATTTTCTTCTTTTTAAAATTTTGAGAACACATGGTTTACAAAACCACGTGTGTTTGCGGAAAACCACGTTTGTTTGTGGAAAACTGCGTGTATGCCGTCTATATCCGGGAAATGTTTGATACAATGTTGAAGGAGTAGGTTTCACAATTTCCTCAGTCTGCGGTGTGGTACTCTAAAGTGGACTCAATAAAAATTTTATTATTTCACCCTGAAGGAGCAGGAATTCTCTTGTTTTTATTTCAGAAATGGATTCTACACCCAAATTAACCCCTCGTCACTCACCAAAGCCATATCAATAACTCCACTAGTTTAAGAGCTACTCAAGGCAGAAGACTTAAATAGGGTACTTCGAATTATTTCACAACATCACAATCATTATGAATATAGCTTTATGCATCACAAAATAAGATATATACATAATCCATATCTACTATCACATATCTAATACAAGTTTCATAGATAAGAGGCTATGACCTCATTCACTGTACATATTCAACTACCACAGAATACACACACACTCACACATGTTTAGAAAGCCTCTGACCTCATATTACAGTTCCCACTTGTTTCAAAAGGGATTAGCCCACATGTCTGGAAGGAGATAAGATAAGATGCACTAGGACTGATGTCATGTCTGTGCACTGTGTGATTTTCTGACACCCTGTTTGTTGTACCCTGTTTTCACTCCCATTTGTCTATATAAGGAGCTCTCTCCTCAGTGCTTTCCCCCATCTAATCCAGCCACCTGATTTAGGAGAAAATTATCCCCAGTCCAATAATAAATAATACTTACATACCTTTAAAGAAATAAATACTTAACATTCATTAAAACCTCAGTGTGTAGCCATTGCTCACATTTCTTCCCTTTCTTAAAGGAGCCACAGAGGACTTGACTCATATCCCCTGCTCCCACAGCTATCCTGCTGTCTTACCTTTTTCTTTCAAAACCAATCTGAGTTCTGGAAACAACCTCTTAAACTTCCAATTCCTTACCATCAAATCAGGTGTAGCCTTGCTCCCTGCTCTTTCCCGGACCCACAGTCTATCAGTTATTTCCTGTCATTAAGAAAGGCAGAGTACTTACTCCTTCATCCCTTTCTAAATTCTGCCATAAGAGCTAAAACTCTCTAGCCTCTTTTGGAGTCTCACACCATCGGTCTGGGTGCGGTTGAAACCACGTGAGTTTGTGGGCCGACCGCGTGAATTTAGCAATGCCCTTAGTTTATTTTATTTTATTTTTTTATTATTTTTTTGAAATTATTTTATTTTTATTTTTTATTGTTTTTTTTTAATCGGAAGAATCCAGAAGCCGACGTGTTGGTGGAACCTCGCGGGCTGCACGTTGAGCAAAAACCAATGGTGGCATGGCCGCGTGGTGTGCCATCCGGTATTTTACGGGGGTGGGGAGCCGCCGTGTTCTACAAATGTCTTCCCGATGGTAATCCACCATTGGTGACGGCCCACGTAGAACACGGTAGTGTCCACGTGGACCGCGGGTGGAATTGGAGCCACTGTGTATATATATTTCTGTAGTCAGAAATGAGTCCACCATCCAGCTAGGGATGCTGGATAATAACAATAACTTGTTCAGCCACCAGTTTGGTAGCTGGATGAAGGTAAAGGTGTGAGTCAAAATTATCAATTAATGAACACTTCAGAAAAAAAAAATTATGACAACATAGAACAATAGCAATGCATTTTCATAAAAAGGTATAAAAAAAAAATTGCTGAAAAAACTTCTAAAAAAAACAAAAAGAGAGAGAAAGGTTGATTTCATGTAATGTTAATTAATGATATCCAGAAAGGGAAGCCACTTCAATTCTCTTCAAGAAACCTTTCAGACTTTTACCATTTCTTTCACAATTTTGTTTTAACCAATTTTCCATGGAAAGTCGAACAGATTTTAAATCGATCAAATTAGGAATTTCACTCGGATTTAAGCAAACCTGAAACAAATCATTCCAAAGTTCAGTTTGATGGTATCTTTTGAAGGGAGGTTTGATAGAATCCTTTTCAGTCATAAAAGAACCAAATAGTAAACAATATGCAATTGCAAGAATGCCATAGTAATCCGGTTGAAATGTCCATGGTTTTCCTGTTCTCATTTCTATACAATCGTATTCATCAGTTTCCCATTCGGCTATAAATTCTTGTGATGGTGGAAACACTCCTGTGTCAATGGATCGTCCATAATCAATTAATTTTAATCCCTTGTAGCTCCATCCATCTAGTCCATCGGGATGATAAGTTGATGACCAAGATTTACTTCCACCAGGTAAACTTTGTAACCTGATCATACAGTTATCAATCTTCAAGTCCCCATGAATATAACCTGCTTCGTGTAGTCCCTCTACTACTCTCATCAGTTCTACAGTAAAAAACATGGCAATCATTTCGTCTACTCCTCTAGTGATCCCGGGTGCAGTTGGTTTGATACCAATGTCAGCTGCTCGGTTCACAATGTCAAGCAAAGTTCCTTGATCAGAGTAGTCCATCACCAAAAAGCTTTCATCGGCATAGGCGTATAGCTTATGTGGCTTAATAATTGATTCACATAGCCTTGGAGATAGAGTTTGATGAAGTTGGGAAAGAATTGAAAATTCGTATAAGTTCGGGGGTCTCTCGACTTTCATAGCTTTTTGAATTGAATTGTCCTCGTATATCGCCGTGCAATCTTCATCGACCGCTTCACTAACCCGAAAAACTGACCCAAAGGCACCTTCACCTAGCTTCTCATAAATGATATATTGATCAGTACCTAGATCGATTTCCCACAAAGCTTCATCCGCTGTCATACTATTCTGAGAGTGTTTGCGATTGCGCGTCTTACATCGCCTTTTCATCTGCGGTAACTTATTAGCAGTCAGGTCCATTACTGATTGGAATCCAGGATAAACATCAAGCGGTGGGTCGAGTCCTTCTAGTAAAATATTGACAATATCTATCGCAAATGGATTGCACGGTTCGCATGCCTGGATCGTAGTGGGTGATGTTGGAACGTGGTGGTGCGAATGGAAGCGAGATGGTGAGACCATAGGTGAATCCTCAGCATAATCTTTCAAATGGGAACGGGGGAGAGAGCTTGGCATATCATTGTCACTCAGGTGGTGTATTTGAGCCCGGAGCTTAGAGGGTGTATCGAAAGAGTGGTACATTCGGTGCTGCTTTGGTACGATTGGGGAGTGGCCAAGGTCACGAACTTCCATAAGCATGCTTCTTGATTCCTGAGGTTCCAGGAGTCTATTCCTGTACTCGAATGAATTCATCTCGTCTGAGCCCTCCTCATTCAAATGATTAGGCTTCGGGGTCAAATCGTTTTGACTATCATCACCAAAATCCATGATCGGAAACTTTTCCATCCTTTGTTGACCAGCTCTGTTAATGTACCGAGGTGCTGTCATCGAGTTAAACTCACTTGTCCTTTCAGTTATTGGTGTTAGTGCGTTGAAGTTATCACCTATGGGGACAAATCGAAGTGGACGGGATATTAGTCGGCCGCCTCGATCGATGTTACTTTCATCGTGGTAATCTGATTCGTCAACATGAACACTTTCATAGTTTGTATTTTCTTCCGATTGATTTTCTTCCTGTGAAGAAAAGTGTGACTCATCGGTTCGAATGTCAGGGGCGGCGTATTCAGCCCCTATTTGATTTGATGGGCTTTGAGGTGACGATGGGCTTTGAGGTGACCAATCAAATGTGTTTGTCCGTATAATTCTTCTACCTGCATCGATCTCATGGAAATTTTCTTGATTGAATGGAGACTGCTGAGGGTGCGTCGATTTGACCGCTAGCGGGATACGCTTCGATCCGGATGCCCCGCCTCCGGGTCCCGAGTGTATGGATTGAGCATCGGCGAATGGTGTCATGGAAGCATCGTTTTCATAAGAAAAAGGAACTACAGGGGCCAATGGTTTTCGAACGGGCTTAAAGGCGCCAAGTCTCCCAGATGGTCCATTTGTAGCGGGTTGAGATGGTCCTGTGCAATTTTAAGATTTCAACGCGCCGGAAAATTAGTGTGGTTTCATTCCGAGTGATTTGAGCTACGCATACTTACCAGCTTGTGGTTGATGGTGAGATAAATCGTTTTCATCTTGAATCGTCGAAGGATTTTCATGATGAGAATAATTTTCTTCGCTGAAATTGAAATTTTTTGGAGGCTGTGACCAAAAAGTGACATCTGCAGTGGCATCACGTATTCCAGCAACGGTGAATGCTGTATTTTCATCATACAATCGATCTTCATCTCCAGGTTCACTATTATCAAAATTATCATCTGAATCATCGCTGCCTTTAGCTGGTTTGCCGTACATGTTGTATACATCATTCAACGCTTCCTGAGTGCTCATGGTTACAGATGCACGCCTATTGCGCGCTTTAACGTAAGCCGTTGAGCTGTCTCGAGCAGGTGAATCTAATTTGATAGATATCTCCGTATCAGCAAGGGCTTCTGGTGCACATTCGACTTGTTCATCATCGTTATCAGTAGAAGAAGTAAGATTCGATACGCTGAAGTTGACAATATGCTCGCTAGTGACCATCGACTGATCTGCATCTTGAGGCATGGAAGAAGTCATCTCCGAAATGCTGAGGTCGGCCATATGCTCGCTAGTTGCCATTGACTGATCTGCATCTAGAGGCATTCTATAGGAAGATTCAGATTTCGTGTGGAGAAAATCGTGAGCGGCTACCTCGTCGTCACTAAGTCGCATCGCACTTGAGGTAGGTGACTGCTCCTTGAGATACTCAAAAAGAGGTTCTGAAGCGCGGGAATGCAAGATGAATACAAAGGTGAAAGCCTAATAATTTGTTCGGTGGCTTTAAAATGGGACAAACCTCTTGATACGGGATCGTATAGGATTGGAGAGCCATCCAGGTTATAGTAGTACCAATCTACAGAGTTATGCCTTATGATGAGCTAATGGTTGGATAAATAATTAAAAATATCGACTGACTGCCGGTCGTAAATGCCTCAACTTCCCAGGGCTCAAACCCCCAATTGTGGGATGGATATTGACACGAAGCTTTATATTCCTCAGGACTTATTTCAGTGCCATTTTCGGGATAAAGTTTGGATAGATTCAACGCCAGTCTCTGTGTAGGGGGTACAGCGGCTGTTTTGACGGTAACATTTGAAATTCGAGGTGCAATAGCAGTATTAGGGAGAGGATAATGATTTCGTAATGGATTGTCAGAAAGTTCATGCGTGCTTGGTAATAATGGAGTTGATACAGTCTCTGGAGTTGATTGAGCGACCCGTTGTAAGACGGCTATCTTCCTTTTCTTCAGCCGATTGAAGGGCTGTGCTTCACGCTTGATTCCAAGATCAAAAATTTCTTCAATTATCCTGATAGAATCTACATGTTGATGAATTGAGCTCGCCCATTCTTCATAAAACATACTAAAACCAACTCCGATTTCTTTGG
The DNA here is from genome assembly GCA_000785685.1 of Uromyces viciae-fabae. Classification (NCBI taxonomy): domain Eukaryota; kingdom Fungi; phylum Basidiomycota; class Pucciniomycetes; order Pucciniales; family Pucciniaceae; genus Uromyces; species Uromyces viciae-fabae. The sequence continues at coordinate 5,903 of JNCO01006561.1, read as the reverse complement.
AATAAAGGTATTGGTAGATTTTGACTGCACCAGATTTTGAACATTGCCTAGCATATAATACCCATAGTTTTAGGTATCGCAAATCTGATCGATAGCGTTGCTCATTGACAAAACGACGCGTTGATTCTTCCAAGATAGTGATCAAATGCTTTCTCAAGTTTTCTTCCTGTGAGCCATACGTATCCAAAGTCCACCGCACGTATCTGAGAGTGAGCCAAAAAAGAAGTGAGTGAAATAAAGTAGTACGAAGGAAAACTTAGAAAATGGACATACAAGAGATGGGCGTCAAGAGGGTCTTCAAGTAATTCTGTTGATAAAAGCTCACAGGCAGATGTATCACCAATAGCGACTCTGTCCAATAAATCAATTGTGGTTAGATGTGCTTGACGCTCCTTGTTGATTTCTTCATCTTGAACTGAAAGCTTAGAATTTCCTTTAGTCTGGATAGATGGATTGGGATCAACATCTTGAAGATTTGATTTGAGTTGATCAACTTTCATGAATAAATATTGATGTTTGTTGAAATAAGAATAAAAGGCAAATGATTATTTTCTTCAACAAATTTTTAATTTCAATTTTCAATGCAATCAGCATCAACTCAAACTCCAACTAGTTTACGCAATTGGATTATCAATCAATATCAGGCATTCAATCGTGATTACCTTACTGGGAAATTGAAAGATTGGATTGTATGTGTTGGTAATGAAGCTGGGGGTAAGAAAAAATTCAATCATTCCATTTTATTTAAATTCCGCAAACAAAACTGACCATGTTACCCTTGCTTGAATCACAAACTTATCTAGATTTGGATACGATCGCTTCTTCAATCGCCTTCGCATATTGTAGTAGTGTATCAAATCCTTCAGCTGTCTGTGACAGCACCCCCAAACGATACATTCCAATTCAACAGACTAAATCTACTGAACTTAAACTAAGACCTGAAAACCTTCGAGTGCTGAAATTGATCGATTTATTGAATGATACTCAAAGTGTCCCCATCCCTGAATTGATTTATTCTGACCGATTTGATTTCAACAAACTGACACCTTACAGCGCCAAATACGCTTTACTTGACCATAATCGAATAAATCAAGTTCTCTTTGGTGATTCAGCTCAGGTTGTAGCTGTCATTGATCATCATCAAGCTGAAGCTGGAAATACATTATATCCATCCGCCAACCCTCGATTGATTCAAGTCCCAACAGGTAGTTGCGCTTCTTTGGTTACCACTTATTTTTCATCTACACTTTCATCTTTGGCAATCCCTCAATCGCTCGCCGATTTACTTCTCTCTGCGATCGCTATTGATACTCATAATTTCAAAACTATCGCTCAAGAGGGTAAATCGACTGAAACGGATATCTCTGCGAAACAATGGCTTTGGCCTCGTTCGCAATTCTCTCAAACTTCAGCTTCATCGCTTTCACCCGTTTTAGATTTTCCAACATTTTATAAGCAAATACATAAACTTAAGGGGGACGTTTCAAGTTTGAATTCGGATGAGCTCCTAAAGCGGGACTACAAGCACTATATGATTAATCGATGGTCCCTTGGTATTTCTTCGGTGCCAACTTCTTTAGAATATTGGGTTGGTAAAAAGTATGATGGAGATTGGCCCAAACTCCTTGATGATTTAAAACAGTATGCCAATAGTAAACAACTTGATGCAGCTAGTATCTTGACTGATCCCCCTAAAATAAAAAAGTCAAACTGTGACACCAAGCAGCCTCAATCTCAACTTGGTCGAAGGCTTGTTTTGTTGGTGATTGACCATCGTCTTTCTCACATCTCAAACTCAATCGTGCAGGAAGATTCGAGCATCAAGTCAGATGACACTTTAGCCTTTCTTTCTGAAACCATACAAGACCCTGCTTCTATTGATGCTTGGTCAATTCGAAATGATGCGTCAGTTCGTGTTTTATTTACAGAAAGCTCGGTCACTCGAAAACAAGTCGCGCCTGTTCTAACTAATTTGATCGAGAAATTAGGACCTAAAATTTAAACTAAACCTTTTTTATTAATGGACTATCCACAATCACATGGATTTATATTTTAGATTGTGTGAACACTGGTTGGACAGAATTCCGCCGAAATTTTATGTTTGATAGATAAATTATAATAAAACATTTACCCACGAATATTGGAACAAGGTCGGGATAAGCTTGATTTATTGGTTGATTGAGTTGTTTATCGGAATTTCAAGAAGGCAATTCTTGAATTAGGAAAAAGAAAGATATGCTATCAAAGAAAGTGCAGATTGAAGTTGGGTTGTTGACATGAGCTCAAAAAAATTAATCCATAAACCAACTGCATAAGCCAAATGGTTCTAGAAAAAAGCAGATATTGAAGTATTGATATACCTGCTTATTTGAAAAAGAAAAAAATCTCAGTTGATTTACGAGCAGACCTGATGAAATCAAAATCTGAACATAAATTTGGCTAGAATTATGGATTTCAGCAAGTTGATGAATAAAATAAAAGATAAGATAATAAAAATAAAAAATAAAAGCAAGGAAAATGGAGACATCCAGAAAAGATTATAGCTAAAAGGGTAACAACAAATATAAAAATTATCATCAAGTGAGAACAGCACAGAAAGTTAAAGAAACAGTTGGATAAGTCATTAGTATGGCAGAGGCAGAGGTATGTATCATGAAACATAAGCTTAATTTGGGCTGGCTTATATAAGCCCTCTGACCTTGTCTCTTGTTTTTGGGGATCCAGGACTCCAGAGGCCCACAAGACCAAGGTAGCTTATGACTTAAGTGCCCATGGTTGGTAGTGAGGTCATTACACTCTTGGTGGAACGAGACAATTTTGCTTTTGAGGCCTCTGTCACAGTCACAGATAGCCATGCCATTTTTAGAAAAGTGGTGGCTCATAAAACTGTGCAACTTACCCTCATTCCTAGCTTAGTCCATGAAATTTTTTTTTTTTTTTTTTTTTTTGTAAAAACAAACTTTTCTGAAATGCAAAAAATTATAGTGGGTTTCAAAGTGGACCTGCGTGTGTAGGCAGGTCACTTTGCATAAAAAATTTTGCGGGGCAAACTTCTGCGTGAATTCATTCACAATTTTTTGTGAACAGAGGCAGGCAGACCACTTTGCTGGTCGCAAAACCCACTGTTCATCCTTCCAAATGCCCAAGAAGAAAATCACCAATCCCACTTCCCAGCCAAAATCCAATGACACCACACAGCAAACTCTTCCTCCAAGCACAAAAAAAATGTTGAGACCTTGGGAGAAGGACAGTGTTGACGGAGGCGAATCAAGTATGGCGATTCTTCTCACTTGGCTTACAACCCCAAAAAATTATCCAAGATGGAGGGGCGATAAGGACCATGGCACCACCAAGAAAGCAATATGCTCAGAGATCCTGAAGCTCATGGTCACCCAAGGTATAAAGAATTGCAATGTCAAAGGTTTTTTTTTTGCTTTCATCTTGTTTTGTTTTTATTGTCTTTTTAGTTTCTAATCTGCTAAATTGTATTGAACAAAATATAAGCAAAATACAAAAGTCTTATTCTGTAATACGACCACCCGGACGTACTGGAGGGATTAAGGTGGCTATATGCGCTTAGGAGGGAAGAGGGAGTCAAGGATTTGCTTTGAGGGAGCTGCTCAAAGTAATCTCGAAGATATCACGGGAGCTAGACTTAAGGGCACTGAATCTCAAGCTGGCTTGAAGAGTGATGGGTTTTAAGAGAGCGTAACACTTGATATTAATTAACTGAACTTATATAGTAATTTGGTCGTGGACATGAAACATAAGCTGTTATCGTGATGTGATGAATGAGAGTGGGTAAGAATAGAAGAAAGACAACACGTGGTTCGAACATGAGTTCTGCTGAGTTTGAAGGAGCAGAAGTACAATAGAAAAGGAATGTGATACATGCTCGAAGAAGTGCGTGATATGGTAGAACGGAATTATAGAAGAGAAAAGAGAGGAGATATGGAAAGAAGGAATGAAGTAAGTAGGGAGAGACAGTGGGTAGTTAAGTAACTTCGAGTTTGAGCCCCTCGAAGAAAAGTAGCGCATTCTTCGATAAGTCCATAGCCAGGTATGCGTTATGCTTCAAGGAAATGCATGGTGTGTACTTTTGCTTCGAATGTATTGAGGAGGTGTTGCTGAGGGAAAAGCAAGGGGCTTACTCAGAAGCGGAGAGATACTCAGCCTCTTCGAAGTTGGAATGTTTGGTTGATCAGGTGGGTTGATATGTCGCGCGGCAGAGATACTCAGCCTCTTCGAAGTTGGAATGTTTGGTTGATCAGGTGGGTTGATATGTCGCGCGGGTCCTCGAAGATTCAGGCTCAGGCTTGGAGCGTGACAGTTGCCCGGGCATAAAAGGCGAGCTCCTGTGAGCCTCGAACATAATTCCCACACACCAACTTCTTCGATTTAATTTAATTAATTACTACTACTACTACTACTTATAAGAAAAAATAATAAGAAGAAATAATAATAATAATAATAATACTAATAAATATTAATTCGACGACGACACCTCGAAGATGGCAGAAGAGCCTCGAAGATGTCTTAATTGTCGTAACCGGAACCAGGAGTGTATCCCTAGTACTGCGACTCGGGGTAAACGCCAGAAATGCGAGTCGTGTCGACTTTGACGAGTAAGTTGCTTTTTTAGCCTTACGGAAATGACGGCGGCAGGTCAAAGAAACAGCGGTTGAAGGGAGCAACGGAGTTGTCACAGCAACAGTAATGCCATAAGCCCAGAAAGAGAGAGGGGAAGTGGGCTGCTGGAAATGGAAGAGGTTCGGGAGGATCGAAGGATGCAAACTCAACCATGGAATGGGCGCAGGAGGGTCGAAGTTCAGCGACCAAGTATAAATAGGGTCGAAGTAACCACGGATGAGAATCGACCCCAACGATTTCCTCGAGTGAATTATCGAGTGCCTTCTATTACTCCAACTCCTGACGTGGAGATTGTTCAGGAAAGATTCCAAGGTAAAATTTTAAAAGGTAAAAGTTTGATTCGAGCAAGAGAAAATAGAGACTAATGAGCGTTCCCTGGATGGTAGGTATCACTACCTTCTCCCAATATTCCGTTCGAACTCCAGAACCCCCCCCAACCTACAAACAGGCCAGGGGAGACCTGATGATCAGAGATCCGGAACAAATGGTCGTCGAAGCTAGGACGCCACCGGAAGAACAGGTCGAAGAAATTCCGCCACCCTTCGAGACTTTGGGGGTTACAGAAAACCAACCGTCGACAGGCCAAGGGGTGGAGGCTAGAATTGAGGAAGCGCCGGCGGTTTCAGTGGTAGTGGAGAGTGTGGTTCGAGCTCTGGAAACGGATGCAAGGGTTCTCGGGAGCGATGTGCTCAAAGGATCTTCGAGGGGAGCCGGAAAAAGAAGGTTGGACCAGGTCTTTGAGGGGGTGGAAGAATGGAGGCCCAAGAAGAAGGCTCGAAGCACGGAAAGGGTCACCCAGGTGTTTGAGCGGCACCAATTACGCCAACTCAAGTTTATGAAGAAGATTGCTGGGATGATCGAGGAAGAGGACTTCGAGGAATTGGAAGGTTTGGTGAAAGAGTTGAAAGAGAATTGGGAAGAAGCAGAAGAAGAAATAAAGAACCTATAATTGTATATAGTTTTATTTATTTATTTTTTTTAATATAAATTCGAAGTTAAACTATAATGAGTGAGAGTGATAACTCGAAGAAGAGAGATTAAGAGAGAGAAGAGAGAGAGAAAAAAAAGAGAATAAGAGAAAAATGGATAAGTGACTAAGGTCGAGGCTTCGAAGGATAGTTCGAATGAAAATCCTTGACCAGGTCGGGAGAGTTTCAAAGATGGTGGGCTGGTTCCCTAGAAGTTTTATCTTCATCTGATTGGTAGCCAGTCCATTCGACTAAGTACTGAATCTTTCCTTTGCGCATTCTTGA